>CATIWQ010481756.1:0-14492 GCA_949673415.1 Euphorbia schlechtendalii | reverse complement strand
CATTTCATCTTGCGTCACTTATGTTAATAAAGTTATATGCTTTCGAGTTAAATTTAAGAGTAGTTTCAGGGTTAACAAGATTGTGTATAATCACTGGATCTGTGATTATCATGCTGTTTAGTTAGCTAACATTTTTTGAGTGGTAACTTGCTAAATATGGCTATGTGAGAGCGACCCGTACTAAGCATTGTATTATTGTTGTCCAAGTTTGTATAAGTGTCATAATTCGTTTACCCTATATTTAGAAAAGTCATTTCATGTGTTGCTCTGTAGTGGATTATAGGATATTTAGGCATCTAGAACCGAGTTTGTTGAAGTTCTCTAGTGCACAAAACATTCTTGATTATTTTGCATATTTTACTCTACTATACTTGTTCTTAGGGAATATCTATATACTTTGCATCTTCTATAAACTATTCATGCATCTGTTTATTCATCAGTTTACCATTCAAAACCTTCAACTCACTATATTTTCTTTCATCCTGTAACTCTAATTGATCCTTAGAACTGAATTACTTCCCTATGGGATCGATATCATTTAAAACTACATCGCAACTGTATACTTGTAGTTATCATCATTTTTCTATTTGATAAGCGGTATTGACAACACCTGTTCATATTTAGAACTTTTATATGATCAGTAGAAAAGTGTTGAACAAGTTCTTGGCATCATTTCCTAGGAAGGTAAGTGCATTCTTGAGATCAAGTTGCCAGAGAATGGGCACTTGTATAAAATCTAAAAATCCAAAAAAATCAAATAAAATAAAAAACTTGAAGAATGAAAAATTTTCTTGATTTTTTATTGTTTATACCTTATCCATACCTATACTATACTAACATATGTTCCAAGGTTATTGTGAGTGTTAGGTATTACACGTTTGATGTTATTGCATATTTTGAACAAGTTGTTTCGAGTTTGAGCAGACATTGAGAGTGTGAGCGCTTTTGGCACAACACTTAACTTTTGGCAAGGATGAGTTATGAGTAACATTCAATAGCAACATTCCAAGCAAGTTTCGATATATATTTCAATGCAACATGAATTAGTATAAGTTATATAGTTTTAGTTTAATGCTACGGATATGTTTTGAGTGGAGTAATATCTAGTAGTTTTCTTACTATGAGTTTTATATGCTATTCTCAAATACGTCCTATAAATATTGAGTGTGTTTAAAGTGTAGGGAAACTATAACTATAATACTTTGAAAGTGATCAATAAAGGATGAGGGTATTGAGAGACAAAATCAAAATAAAAGAGAGGATAACTAATGATTTATGCAAAAGGTGAGAAATGGTACGGAGCAGAAACTATAACCATTCAATGAATGAAAAAAAAAGTAGCATAGGATAAAAAATGGGTGCAAAGTATAAATCATTACTTCAAAAACATATGCTTAAAAGAAAAAAATGAGAGAAAGTGGTATGGAGCATAAAATGCAACCACTAAAAAAGGGGAGAGTGGTATGGAACATAAAATGCAACCACTAAAGAGTGTTTAGTATCCTAGGTTACCCAAAAATGCCTTGAGATCAATCTTTTCAAAGTGTGCTCCCTTTTTCCTTTATACCTTATACTATACTTGAGAGAAGGAAATATTCGAGCAAGCATATAATGCTTATATGAAGACGCAATTTGGTTGGTCCTCCATTAAGAGCAAAGGTATGCAACTGAACTATATAAATTGCACATTACTAATTTTTGGGAAATTTTGAACTTTTAGTTGAACTTTATGCAATGTGGGAATGTGGTACTCACTACAATAGTCTTTCGCCAAATGAGGTGAAAACTTGAATTACTATTTTATACACTTCTATTTGTTTACCTTGAGGAAAAGGTAAAAGTTAAGTGTGGGGGTGTGATAAGTGTATAATTACACTTATTATCTCGATATTTTTACTAATAAAATGATATGGTTTAGAGTCCTTTTATACTTCATATAAAAGATTTCACGTGGTATATAGTTGTTTTTTATGCAAGTGCAAAAACTAGGTGAATCTTGGGAGTGAAATGATCAAAGATGGAATTCTATGCAAACAGAGTGAAAAAGGTGCAAAAAGATGCATGGAATGCAAGGAATTGGCTTAGGATCAAAGTTGTCAAAGATCGGTAGAGTTGCAAAGAAGAATCATGAAGAAAAGCACATGTGACGATTGTGATACCTACTCGCAGTCATGACATGAATATCACACTTGCGACTTCTGACAGTTTTGCATAGCTCTTCTCAACTTCCAACAACCGGATAAGAATGATTAACCGCTATCAACCACCACCAATTGCCTAATGAAAAGACACCTTTTCGAGATAATAAAGCCATGAAAAGATGCCTATCCATTAATGATAAGGACAAATTCTTACATCCAATCACATTGAAGATGATGCCACCCTTCACCAATGGATACGACTCTTTGTTGGGATAAACTCAACCCTTCGCACTCTATAAATAGTGTTAAATCCAACCATTTTTGTAGATAGCAAATGGTAGCAATGTATAGATGGTGTAATGTGTATGATATAGATAGAGAGTGAAAGATATAGATTTGGCTAAGATCAAATTGTTAGAGACAAAAATGTATAAGTGATTCGATTCTTGTTTTGATCACTAGATTTCTCCACATATTCGAGCGATTGTTGTATGAGTGTAATTGCAAAGTACTTATCAATAAAAGTTTCTGTTTTTCAACATTCATTTGTTTGATATTCATAAAGAATAGCATCCTAGCGAAGGTTCTGTATGAGTTGAGACTAAATTCAAAGTAGATTCAGGAATTGTGGTAATTGACAACTCCCATTAAAGAGTGGATACGGTTTGATCAACTTTAGCTCTCACTTGCATACCTTACAACTTTACTTTGTTTTCTACTTATACTTTCTAATTTGAAGTTTATGATATGTCTATGTGTCATAACGAGTATTTCATCTCACATCACTTATATTAATAAAGTTATATGCTTTCGAGTTAACTTTAAGAGTAGTTTCGAGGTTAACAAGATTGTGTATAATCACTAGATTTGTGATTATAATGCTATTTAGTGAGCCAACATTTTTGGAGTGGTAACTTGCTAAATATGGCTATGTGAGAGCGACCCGTACTAAGCATAGTATTATTGTTGTCCAGGTTTCTATAAGTGTCATAATTCATTTACCCTAGATTTAGAAAAGTCATTTTATTTGTTGCTTTGCAGTGAATTATAGGATATATGGGCGTCTACAACCGAGTTTGTTGAAGTTATCTAGTGCATAAAACATTCTTGATTATTTTGCATATTTTACTCTACTATTCTTGTTCTTAGGGAATATCTATATACTTTGCATCTTCTCTAATCTGTTCATGCATCTGTCTATTCATCAGTTTACCATTCAAAACCTCCAACTCACTTTAACTCTAATTGATCCTTAGAACTGAATTCCTTCCCTATGGTATCAATTCCTTTTAAAACTACAACGCAACTGTATACTTACAATTATCATCATTTTTCTATTTAATAAGCGGTACTAACAACACATGTTCATATTTAGAACTTTTATATTATTAGTAGAAATGTGGCGAACAGCTCCTAGAATTAACAGTTTGTATATGATTGATTTATCCCCGAGCTCTACTAATGTTTATCTTGTATCTAAGGAGGATAATTTGTGGCTTTGGCATAGAAGGTTAGGTTATATAAATATGAAAATTCTATCCAAACTAGCCGAAAAGAAACTAGTTGTGGGTGTACCCAATATCAGCTTTGAGAAGAATAAACTTTTCTTAGCTTGTTAGCTCAGTAAGCAAGTTAAGAAATCATTTAGATCAATTAACATCATAGTAACTAAGCAAGCATTTGAGCTGCTCCACCTAGATCTTTTCATCCCAGTTTAGCCTATGAGCATGGGTGGTAAGAGATTCTCAATGGTGGTTATGGATGACTTCATGAGATTCACTTAGGTAGTCTTGTTGAGTAGCAAAGATGAAACATATGAATCTTTTGCCAAACTTAGTAATCGGATAATGAATGAAATAGGAACTAAAATCAATAGAATCCAAAGTGACCATGGACATGAATTCGAGAATTTCCATTTCAAAGAATTCTGTTCAGCAAAATGGTATTAACCACAACTTTTCTTCTCCTTATTCGCCTCAACAAAATAGGGTTACAAAAAGGAAGAACAGAACCACAGTTGAGATTGGTCGATCCATGTTGAGTGATAACAATCTACCAAAGTACTTTTGGGGAGAAGCTGTTAACACAGCTTGTTATATCTTGAATCAGGTTTTAATTCACCCAATTCTTGAGAAGAAACCCTATGAGTTTTGGTGAGGGCGTAAGCCTAAGATTGGTCATCTCAGATCATTTGGATGTAGGTGATTTATTCTTAACACCAAGTCGTAGCTAGGTAAGTTTGATCCAAAGGCAGATGAAGGTATATTTCTGGGATACTCAACTAACAACAGGGTATATAGAATATATGTCGAGAACTTGCCTATTAGAGGAGTCTATGCATGTAGATTTCTATGAAAGTAACAATGCAGATAGGTGTCATTCTGATGAAGATGAAGGAGTAACCCAGCAAGAAAATCCACTTAGCATGCCACTCTCTGAGATGCCCAATCCAGCACAATAACCTGAAGCTGAGCAAGTCAAAGATGTTGGAGATCTATCTATTAACTTGAACGAAGAAGAATATCAAGCTCATTCTCAACAACCAAATGCAGAACCTCTAGTAGTAGATCTGAGTCTGTTAAGAGAGATTAAAACTCATCGCAATCACCCTCTCGAAAGCATTGTTTATGACGTTCATAATCCTGTGATGAGGTGAAGTTAGCTCAACAGAAAGATGAGCCATCTAGCTTTCATCTCATTGATTGAACCCAAGAAGTTCGAAGATGCTGGAGGAGATGATTATTGGATGATCACTATGCAAGAAGAGTTGGATCAGCTCAAGCGCAATGATGTTTGGAATCTAGTTCTAAAGTCCAAGGGAAAATTAATTATCGACACCAAATGGGTTTTTAAGAAAATGCTTGATGAAGATGGCATTGTTATCAAGAATAAAGGCCAGGCTTGTTGCTCAAGGCTATAATCAGTAGGAAGGCATCAATTATGATGAGACTTTTCCTCCTGTAGCTTAGCTTGAAGCAATTTAAATCCTATGTGATTTTGCATCCCATATGAACTTCAAATTATTTCAAATGGATGTCAAAAGCACATTCCTGAATGGATTCATTCAAGAGGAAGTCTATATTTGCTAGCCTCCAGGCTTTGAAGATCTAAAGAATCCTGAGCAAGTCTTAAAATTAAAGAAATCTCTCTATGAAATGAAGCAGGCTCCAAGAGCTTGATATGAGAGGTTGACTAATTTCCTTATCAGCAAAGGCTATGAAAGAGGGAAAGCAGATACAACTCTATTTATATGGCGAAGAAAATAAGATTTGTTACTTGTCCAAATTTATGTTGATGATATCATTTGTGGGGCAACTAATGAAAAGCTACGCAAGGAGTTCACCAAAAGCAAATGAAGAGTGAATTTGAAATGTCAATGATGGGAGAGCTCAAATTTTTCCTTAGACTTCTAATCAAGCTGAGTGAAGATGGAATCTTCATCAAATAAGCAAAGTATTACAATGAAGTCTTGAAGAAGTTTGATATGGAGCATTCGAAGCCAATGTCCACTCCCATGGCCACTGATACTATCTTAAGTAAGGATGGAGCTGGTAAGCTGGTAGATAGTAAGTTCTATAGAGGTATTATTGGTTCTCTTCTTTATTTAACAACTAGTAGGCCTGACATTCAGTATGTTGTGTATTATTGCATAGGTTATCAAGCTGACCCTAGAGAATCTCACTTAGTAACATTTATGAGAATTCTCTAGTACTTGCAAGATTCACTTGATGCAGGTCTTTGATATCCTAATAGCTGAGATTTCACTCAAAGAGGATTCACATATGCTGACTATAGTTGAGGCAAGCTTGATAGGAAAAGTACCACAAAAGAATGTCATTTCCTTGTAGAATGCCTTGTCTCTTGGTATAGCAAGAAGCAAACTTCTATTGCGCAGAGTACAGTTGTAGCTGAGTGCATGGTGATAGGAAGTTGTGTAGCACAACTACTATGGATTAAGCAACAACTAGAGGATTATGGTATAAAGTCAAAATGCCTTGAAGTTATGTGTGTTAACAAAAGCGCAATTAACCTATCCAAGAATCTAGTTCAACATGGCAGGATGAAGCATGTCAATATAAGACATCACTTTATAAGGGATCATGTGCTAAGGGGAGATGTGAAATTGGAGTATGTTCCTTCTAAGGAACAGCGAGCTCACATATTCACCAAACCATTGGCCAAGGAGCAGTTCAATGTTCTAAGATAGTTTATTGGAATGGCGAACCCCATATGAAGAAAAATCAAGAAATATGGCTAAGTTTTGGAAATCAAATATTAACTCAACCAAATGAGGTAACAAGTATTTAACACCGTTTGTTATTTAAAGTAACACTGTGAGATTCAGTTTCATGATTAAAAATAAAAAACCCACTATATTCAAAAGACGTTTTTGAATTGGAACCATCTAACTACAAAACTAACTATTTTACTATGCTGGTTTATTGAGTGTTTATCTCATCATTGATATTAATCTTTGATTTTATGGGCGCCATATATCATTACAAGTTAAAGAGGTCTATAAAAGGTGAAGTTTGAAAGTGAGAGAATCTACTTCGATTTCTGAGATTTCAATCGCTTCAACTACAAAGAACCCTAATTCTTCTCTACCCTCAAATCCTTTTCCCTTTTCATCTAGAATGGTGAGAACCAAATCAACATTCATCCTTCAGGGAAATTCTAAGAGGAGCATCTATGTGAGCGCTGAGGGAAAGCAAGAGAAGATCACTTTCCCCATTGGTAGAGTATTCACCAAGATGGAATGGGGTTCAAACTTGGATTGTGGCCCATTTATGAAGTAAATTATGAAGGACTGTTGAAGAACAAGATCCTTCATAGGGGGATCAAGCAGCAAAATTTGAGTTAATTTCTACAACTAGAAGGACCAGCCATTGTTGGCTAAATCAGAAGCTTCTTTCAAAATCTTTATACCATTCAAGGGTAAAATGATGTTTTTTGGTGGAAATTGAGGGGAACTCCCACTTAATCTACTCAAGGCATCTAGAAAGTATCCTCAATATGCCATGCAGAGGAACTCAGCTTAGGAAGAATGGAGATGAGGAAGTTGTAGCAGTCCCTGAGGATTGGGAAATGCTAGTGGATTATGGATCAGGTGAGATCTCTACGTCTAGGATGAGTTGGGTAGCAAGGGCTTGCCATGAGCTTGTTGTGAAGCTACTACTGCCCAAGACAGGGTCCGTCTGAAGCTGTACATATTTTGAGAGGTGTGTGGTCTACCATATGGTAAAAGGTAAGTAACTTAATTCGCCAGTGATGATTCTTCATCATTTGACCAAATTTACTACCGTCTACCGTTATGGTTATCTGATCACAGCCCTAATGAAAGCCGTGAAAATGGACATCTCATCTTTTATTGGTGCTCCAGGGGAGACAGTCATCCTAGTGAAGAAGACCTTAACTATGATGCACTTCAACAAGCTATATCATGATCAGTACATGCTAGGTACACCAAGGCCCAAGATGCTAAAAGAAAGGCCAAGGTTGTACTAATAGTATTTCCTATGAATGTGGCTAAGGAGGATGAAGACAACTTTATGGTGGATTTTGAGGAGAGTAGTGAGGAAAACAATGAAAAAATTCCTCTTTCTGCGAAGATGGAACTAGTTTCTCCAGCCTCTGCTCTAACCTCTCTAAGACCTAAAGCCACCTCCTCAAGGGTAAAGAAGAGCTCGATAAAAACCAGGGTAGGAAATACGCCCACCCAGCCCCTAGCAAGGCAAAGGAAACAAATGAAGGCAAAAACTAACACTCGGAGGGAAGCTGAGATGAAATAGCAAGTTGAGGAAAAAGAGGATGCCTTAGAGGTAGAAGATACCTAATGCCAAAGGAAACGTAAGTTGGTTGTCACTGAAGAGGACAAAGGTCAGGGGGACTCTAAGAAAAGCAAAGAGGACCCTGAAACCATTAGTCTTGGTGTTGTCGCACAAGTTGAAGAAGTTATTACAAAGGAAAAAAGCACATAGCGCAAGTGCACTGCCACCAATCACCCACTGAAGAAAAATGTTCAAGTGGTGAGCAGTTATGAGGATGCTAGAGAAACCATAGAAATCCTAAATTAGGAAGAATCTGCTCTTCCTGATCCCAGCATCCCAACACCTTCTTTCACATAGGCTGAGTCACTTCCAACTCAGTCTGAAGTACCTCAAGCTGACCCATCCTTGAGTCAAATAGCTAATCTAGAGGTACTCATAAATCCTTCCCCAATTTCTTTTATAAATCCTGAAAAACCTACCTCTCTTGTAAATCCTGCTAATTCTATCCTTATAAATCCCTCAATTTCTAATCATGTAAATTCTGAAATTCTTATTTCTTTTGTATATCCTCAATCTCAAACTTCAAATACTATAAATTCCCTAGTAGATATTCCTTCTTCTCCTAACCAAACACAAGATTCTTTCTTGCCTCCTACTCCTCCTCGAACAGCCTTAATCCCTTCACCTGTAAAATATAAACCAACCCCCACTTCTTTAAATGTATAAAATTTTGAACCTAACTTTCTTCAAATCCATCCTCTACCCCTCTAATCCCTCACATTAGAGAAGGACCTGAGATTGAGAACTATGCTCAGCATGGAAAATCAAGTGAGGAATGTACTAAGGTAAATTTTATAACTAGTGAAGTGTCTACCTCCAGTAGTAAGCTAGTCCAAGAGGACTTGGCTGATTCAGCCATCTTGGTTCAGATACGGGAGTTAGAAAGGAAGAAATTCACAACACTCAAGTTTGATACTGAGTTGGATGGAGCAATAAGCAAAGTGCTAATACATCAAGAGTTGAAAGACTTGTCCACAAAGGCTAAGGCTAAGCTACCTAAGTTCGATGAACACTCAAGCATTCCCTCTAAATCAATCTACTTCGAAGAGTTTGAAAAGATTCAAGGAAATTTGTTTGCTATTCGCAACCACTTAGCAAAAGAAAGTGCCAAAAGCTTAGTGGACATGATGGTCTTGATCTTAATTAGCTTATTTGATTCTACGGATCAACTTAGCTCACTATCACCTATATCCCCACATCTACTACTCTCACTAATGTCATAGCAAGAAAGATAAAGGGTAGCATTGATGTTGTTGCTAAGCAGCTGAGTAGCTTGAATGCCACAATGATAACTCAAGCTACACAATTTCATAAGTTTGGTGAAAAATAAGACAAAATAAAGATGAGCATGGACATAAAGATAAAGAATGTGTTAAAAGAGGTGGAAGTCACTAAAGACATTGGACCCATCATGGCAAGCTAATGGAGAGCATGTCCAAGCTAATGGTGAACTATGATAAGAAGATTGATCATGTTATAAGGACTACTGATGAAGTGGCCAAGAAAGTTGATAAGCCTGTGTTGAACATTGATGCTCTTACTGATAAATTTGATGTTGTATGCAAAGAAGTCAACGTGCAAAGGAACTTCTCGAGGTAATGAGTAAGCTCTTCCAAGAACCCACTGAGTCTCTTGACCCAGAGAATGTTCTCTCAGTGCATAAAAAGTTAAATGTGATCAAAGGAAGAATTGAGGATATGCAAAGGCATGTAGATTAGCTGCTGAAAACTAGAATGCATGACGCAAGGGATATTGACTACACTACAAGATCTATATCATCAATATGCCCTTGGATCCTTGATATAGAAGCAAAGTTAAATATCAGATTGTCTACCTCAGATTTCAAAGCTCTGTTGTAGTGCTTTCAACAGTTTTCTTGCCATGGGTTCGACCAGATTCAAATGTTTCCATATGCCATCATTTTCTTCTCACCGAGCTAAATGACCAGGAATTCCTCACAACCAAGGGAAAAGAGATATTTGAGCAAGAGATTTCTTCGCACATAATTAAAAAGCAGGAGGACTTTCAACTTGCCTTGGACTCCTTCAATATCTACCTTGAACAAATTGTGAAGGATCAGAAACAAAGGGGGAGAAGGTAGCTGAAGATTCTCTCAGAATAAAAAACTTTAACAAGTCAACTCTACCAAAGTAACCTCAAGTTCAGCCCCAGTATCAGTTTCTATCTTTAAGTTAACAACAGCAAAATCAATTGCACTAGTAAATCACTGACTCCAAAAGCTCTAGATAGTCTTCCTCTAAGTCGTGCAAATAGTTGTAGTATATATTATAGGCTAGACTTGTAATAGGGCTCAATTGTAAACTTGTTCAGATAATAATCTATTTACTAACTAAGTATTTTGACTTAATGAAAGATTACAAGTTTTTGCCTATTCAAGTTAAGAGCTTCTTAAACTCCTACTTTATTGTGAATGCATGTTATTTTTGCTAATGAACTGATGTAGGAATATATATATATATATATATATATATATATATATATATATATATATATATATATATAAAGACCAACCTCAAAGAAAACCTGAAGTAAGACAAAGTTCCAAAATGAAAAAAATTCCTCTTAGTATGGGGGAGCTAAGCTAATTAAAGAGTATCCACTCAGTATGGGGGAGTCTACATTGACTAAGGAGTTCACTCAGCATGGGGGAGTCTTACATCATCTATCGGGTATTCCTATATCTTTAATCTATGTATTCAATTAATCTCTTCTGCTACCTAGTTTGTTATCTATTCTAAAATGGGGGAGATTGTTGAACCCAAGTTAATAGTATTTCACAATACTTAAATGTTTTGTAAATAACAAACTATCAAAAATAGTGAAATTAATTGAGTACTAAGTAGATTCTTAATTAATCAAGTTTACTTGAGTGTGTTTAAGGGAAAACAACTCAGTTTACTATGTGATTTATTAAGTTATAGCTTAGAGTAAGAAAAGTTGAGTCAGCCTAGTATTATATAGTTTATAAGATATAGACTCAGCGAAGCTGAGTTAGCTTTTTGTCATAAAAGCTGAGTCAATTGACACTTTAAGAAATATATGACACAAATGCGTTTAACGATTTTTGTGAGGAACTTAATATTCCTATGATGCTTTTCAGGAGAAAAGGTGTTGAAATTAAAGAAGATATTCAAGTGGTCCTCACAATAAAAAGGTGTTAATGTGGAATGTTGTAGATTCCTCGCTAAAGTCCAAGATAAAAGGAATCCTGTAACATGCATTGTTTCTTAGTGTCTCCGCGCAACTCTGCAACATCAACAAGTCAACCATTCACAAAATTCCATGTTGCATTTCATGTACCTCTCTTTTCAAAATTGATTGCTTGAAGGAAACAAGTTCTTGATGCATCAAGATTAACGGATTAATCTCCTATCTCAACGTTCGAAATCTTTGTCTTTAAACATCCTGGAATTTGTTTTAAATGGGCCGATTCAAAAGATTTGTTGAGAAGAGAAATTGAAAACTAAGTCGAGAAGTTTGAAATGGCTACTTCGAAGAACTTCAACTATAAATAGAAGACTGAAGCAGACGTTCAAACTTGCTGAATCATCTCGAATTTCTTAAAGAGCTAAAACTTTGTTCAATCTTTCTCAGCTTTCAGAAATTCCAAATTAAGTAATCAAGCAAACACAAATTTTCAAATTTGTTTGTAATAGAGAGTAATCACTTAATATTTAGCTTTTTAAAAGGATTCAACATATTTTATAAGTTGAAATCCTCTTTTTACAATTTCTTTCATATATTTGAGTGACAATTTAGGAAGGGTACCTAAATTGTGTTTGAGTGGTAGTTAGAAAGAAGGTACTTTCTATAATCGTGTCTACCCCCTGTAAAGGCTTCTCCGCCTAAGGAATGAAGGAAATCACTAGTTGATTAAAACTTGAAAAGGAATTCGGGAACTAGAGGTAGGCTAGTGGTTGAACTATGATAAAATCTCAGGTGTTAACTTTCTAAACTTTGTTGATTGTCTTTATTCATTTCTCTCATTCATCATTCTCTCAGTTTACAAGTCTTGCTTGAAAAACCAATCCAAGCTGAGGAAAGTACTTAGCAAAGATTGAAGATAAACTGTGTCAACGAAGCTGAGCAGTTTATAATTTTTAGACACAGCTCAGCATGTTTCACTCAGCATGCATCTAAAAACTTAACTTGGAAAAGAACTTTAATAAATCTTAAAAAGAACCATGTAAAGCATTCACCCCCCTCTGCTGTTTATATTAAGCCTTTTGGGACCAACACCTATATTTCTTAAAGCTAGTACTGGGCAAACCCAAAAATTATTGCTTTTTTGGCCAATTTGGACAAAATGTTTATATTTTTGTGACTAAATCTTCTGTGCCAAAGCCACGAACTATCATCCTTAGATATGAGATAAATGTTAGTAGAGCTAAGGAATAAACCAATCATATACACATTATTAATTCTAGGAGCAAAAAGTAGTAGAATTAGTCTTACAATCAATAACTGAGTAACTTGCTAAGTTAAACTACCTTTTTCATAAAGCTGAGCTATGCTAAACAAGTTGAACTTAAGTCCTTTGACTAGAGATACCTCTTCGATTGAAGAAGAAACACCAATTATGCCGCTTCTAACAGTCTTACCTTGTTGGTCATCTTCAAAGTTGACACTCCCATTTCTTTTACTATCTAATTAGATGAATCGAGTTTCATCTCCTCTCATATACCTTAGGGAATCCCGCTATCCAAATACCACATTCGAGTGTAATCAGCAGATCTTTGGCTCACCTACAAAATAGGTACATTTTCTTAGGTACCCATGCTTTTGAGTTGGGTCCTCCTCTGTTAGTAGTGCTTAAATTACTCTAGTCATACTCATCATAATAATAATTTTTATATGTATACAAGACAATTGCATGTCCAGCCTCCTCGCTAAAGCCATGCCCCACTTTTGGTTTAGGATGGCTCACTTTCCTCTTTAGAGAAGTTTCCTTCTCCATTTTAAAGTTATGAGTTTGGTTATTCGAAGCTGGACTGTTAGATGGAGGAGGAACCCATCCTTTCTTCAAAGCTTCTAGCTTAGCAGTCAACTCATCTAATTTCTTAGTGATCTTGCTATTATTCCCCTCATGATACTCAAGTTTTTCTTAAAGAAAGCGGATATCAAGGGATAAGGAAGCAATAGTTTCTTCCAGATCCTCACTTCTCCTTACTAGCTCCTTGATATTCTTTACTGACTTATTGGTCAGCTTCATAACATCAAAGAGTACCTCAGCGAACTCTTCTATTGATAAAGGGTCTTTAGGATGTACCTTAGCTTGGGCATTGTTCCCTTTATTTTTCTTAGCATTTGAGTCAACAACAAAATGGTTACCATTCGAGGCTGATGTTGAGCTCTCACCATTATCTTCATAAATCACCATCAATCAAAGGTTGGTGGAATCATTTGCTTCTTCATCAAATGATGAAGATTCCTTAAAGTCATTCCATGTGGAAGTAAGTGCCTCATTTTTTGCCCAAACTTCCTTTTGAATTTGTCCTTCTTTGATTTAGGATAAGATGATTATTCGCAAGAGTTTGGCTATACTCGTTCTGAAAAGCTTATCCCCGGCAACAGCCCCAAAAACTTGTTCACCACTTTTCTATTGATAAGTTTAATAACTTATTCGTGAGATTTTTTCTTTAAAGTATAGGTGTTGTTAATACCACTTATCAAATAGAAAAATGATGATAACTACAAGTATACAGTTGCGATGTAGTTTTAAAAGAAATCGAACCCACAGGGAAGGAACCAGTTCTAAAGACCAACAAGAGTAACGAAACAAAGAAAATAAAATAGATAATTTTTTTGTTGTTGGGTTGGTTGGGATATGATGGTAAATAAATAGATAAATGTATAAATAGATTAGGGTAGAAGAAATCGGTATAGATTATATCTATGAACAAGTATAGCAAAGAAAACATACAAAAATCATCAAAGATATTATGTACACTATACTACTTTAACAGATTCAGTTCTAGACACTTAGATATTCAATTATTCACCACAGAGCAACACATGAAATGACTTTTCTAAATCTAGTGCAAACGAATTAAGAAGATTATATAAACCTGGATAACAATAGTACTATGCTTAGTAGGGGTCGCTCTCACATAGCCATATTTAGCAAGTTACCATTCAAAAATTTTTGGCTCACTAAATAGCGTTATAATCATAGATCCAGTGACTATAGACAATCTTGTTAACCCCAAAATCACTCTTAATGTTAACTCAAAAGCTTATAACTTAATTATTATAAAAGACTCAACACGAAATACACAATATGACACATAGACATATCATAAACTTTGAAATAGAAAGTATAAGTAGAAAACAAAGCAAAGTTGTAAGGTATGTAAGTGAAAGCTAAAGTTGATCAAATCGTATCCACTCTTTAATGGGAGTCGTCAATTCCCGCAATTCCTACGTCTATTTTGAATTCGGTCTCGACTCATACAGAACCTCCGCTAGGATGCTATTCTTTGTGAATATCGAATAAACG
>CATIWQ010481620.1:0-13524 GCA_949673415.1 Euphorbia schlechtendalii | reverse complement strand
TATAAATAAATATATATATATATATATATATATATATATATATATATATATATATATATATATATATATATATATATATATATATATATGCTACTTACAAATTATTATCATATAAATGCTAGATAAATTAAGGGACAAGTTTTGGCGGATGGTTCGGCTTCTATATATATATATATGCTATTATCATACAAATGCTAGATAAATTAAGGGACAAGTTTTGGCGGATGGTTCGACTTCTGTTGGTGGCCGAAAATTTATTTAGATAGATTTCATGGTGACTTTGTTAAAATTTGAGTTTTCATTATTTTGTCTCTTATCACCATTGGATCAATGACGTGAAGATTGATCCAACAGTTATAACAGACAAAGTAAGGTGTACCATATTAAAAACAAAATCTCTATAATCTACATCATTTATTTGGCGAGAATTAGAGATACACATTTTTTAGCAATGTAGTTCAGTAATTCGTTTCACCAAAAAAAGTACCTACCACACATCATCTGTAACTAGACTTGGGCGTGGGCCGGGTTCGGGCCGGACCGTATCGGGTCTAACTAAAAAATAAATAGCCCAAGTCCAGCCCAAACCCATGAAAAAGTATATCGGGCTCGGATCAGGCCGGACCTTTAATAAAATAATCAAAACCAAGCCCGAGTCGTGAGCCTAATTATTAATTGTTTTAAATAAAAAACTTAATATTTATTATAAAAATAATTTCAAATATATTTGTAGTATAAGTCATAAAATTGAGTTTAAATATTAAACTAAACAAAAAAAATTGAAATTTTCAACCATATAATTTTTTTTTTACTTTGATTGTACAAAATAAATAAATATTTTTTAATGTATTAATTATTATTTCGAATCGGGCGGGTTGGACTTGGATTTTAATATTAAAACCAAGCCCGACATTTATTTTACCCGGGTCACTTTGCGTTTAGGTCGGGTCGGGCCTAATTTTCAATTACCTTGTCTAAGCCTATCCTATGAAAAGTGAGCATAGACGGGTCTCGCGGGTCAACTTGTGCATGCCCAGATCCATCTGTAACTAGATAAGCAATGCACAATAATACACGCACAACCACAATTTTTATGCATTTATGTGTGGATTATATTATTTGTACCTACATATCGTCATAGTTTCAAAACAATTTCAAATATAATGGTCAAATTAAGACAAAAAATATGAAAAATACATATTTAGAAAACTTAAAAAACACGCTTTCTTATAATTAATTCATTGAAGTCTTATAAGATTTTGAAAAGAAAAATAGAAAATAGATGTAATTTCAATTATTTTCTTTTGAAAATACACGAACGAAAGAGGTTTTCACTATCCACTATTATTTGTGAAAATAGATGTCAACTATTTTTTTTTTATTTAGAAGCAGCGGATGTTTTCTCTCATCCGGAGGATGGTAGTGTTTTGGACCAACTTCAATTACTTCGAAAATGTAATAGAAGCTTCCAGCTATTTTTTTTAAAAAAATTTAGATAATTCCAAGTAAGTTTCTTAAAGCATAAATTCAAGACGAGAAAAATGGACCTGTTGTTTGAAATAAATTTTTTTGAAACAATTCATTTGATTTAGTGAGTTTTTTAAAAAAGTTAATCCAATAATGGAAATGAACCAGTTAATAAGAAAGTTGGTGTTGCAATTCATGAATTCAGTTAATTAGTTGATCCAGTTCATAAATACTGCAACATTTGTCTAGATTAATGAATTCTATTAATTTCCTTCCTTTCTCTCCTATGGAACACAACTTAGGGTGGGTTTATTAGAAAACAGGCGTATCTAAACAAAATGTTTACTTACAAAAAAACTATAAAATTAGTGTTTTTTTCATCAATCCATCTATCACCACAGAAAAGTATATATTCATGTAATTTCATGGTATTTTAGCATGTTACAAATACTTTTTTTGGTTTATAGTTACTCTTCTAGGCTGTAAAGTTATTTTAATACTATAAAACAATATATTGAAATTGCACATACAACAAACATAAATTTGTAAAGGTAAAATATATTTCAACCGATTCAATTTTTTATGTTTGCCTTGTGTCAATCCTAATTATGATTTGTACTGACAATCTCTCTTAGAAATATAATAATATATAAATTTTACTCTGATTAGAGAAAAAGAAATATGAAAAATAACGTCTTCAAAAAAATTAAATCAATTAAAAACTGAAATGGTAATATTTAAGCAATAATCTAATATACTTTAATTAAATCCATAAGGCTAGTAGGAACAAGGAGTAATAAAAAAACGTGTCAAAGTTAAGTCTGTTGAAAATGTATTTTACCACGAAATATCACAAATTAAGTCTGTTGAAAATGTATTTTACCATGAAATATCAAAAATTGGTGGCACAGAAGCCAACACAGCCCAGTTACTAAGATTCCTCTGAACCTGGATCAAATTGTTTTATTTTAATTTACTCTTAACCTGGATCAAATTGTTTTATTTTAATTTACTTAGACATCAATAAACAGTAGTGAAATTTGACATTCCCACTATAAAACTCCTCACCGCTCTCTTCCCCCCTCCAAAAGCTCACTTCTTTGTTCTCCTCTTTTGAACTCTTTGACCTCTTGTCCAAATATTCGCGCTCGCTCGCTCTCTCTCTCTCTCTCTCTCTCTCAGACACACAATTTCCTTTTAGATCTCTTCATTCCCCTTCAATGACAATGTACCCACGTCTTGCTTTCACTTGGTTTTCACTTTAGAGTAAATTTTCAGTTAATTTATACCTAAAGTTTCAATCTTGGCCATTGTAGAGCAGTATGGCAGCAGAGAATACAGACACCAGTAGTACCACCAAATCACCATTGCCGGAGGCAGAGAAGAAGAAAGAACAAAGCTTGCCATTTTTCCAACTTTTCTCATTTGCTGATAAGTATGATTGGATGCTTATGATCTCTGGTAGCATTGGAGCTATGGTTCACGGCTCTTCAATGCCAGCTTTCTTTTTGTTGTTTGGAGAAATGGTTAATGGATTTGGAAAGAACCAATCTGATTTGTCCAAAATGACCCAAGAAGTTGCCAAGGTTTGCGGGTTAACAAGTTCAAATTCTGTTTGTTTATTCAATGATAGTGGTTAGATCTGAACAGATATCTGTTTGATGGTGGTTTTGCAGTATGCTCTTTATTTTGTGTATCTCGGCCTTGTTGTGTGCCTTTCATCATATGCAGGTAACTGAAAACAACTTTTCATTTCCTAGTTTTTGTTGTTTGTGTGAATGTAGGAATGGTATATGATAAATGTCCCCAAAGAAGAACAAATTGCTCTTATGCGTGTCTCTTGTGACCTGTTCACATCGGCTGCAAAAAATGCTTGAACCCACGTGGTCCATAGGCCTAGCCCCTTTTCATCCATTTTCTCTTTCCATTCCTCTTCACCTGTCAATTTCACTCTTTTATTAGCCTGATAATAAGGCATTAGTTCTTTGTTGTGCTAATTAATGGCTGAGTTTGACCACCAACAGAGATTGCATGCTGGATGTATACTGGGGAGAGACAAGCGGGTACACTGAGGAAAAAGTATTTAGAAGCAGTTCTTAAACAAGATGTTGGCTTCTTCGATACAGATGCTAGAACTGGGGATATTGTCTTCACTGTCTCAACCGATACTCTCCTTGTTCAAGATGCCATTAGTGAAAAGGTCTTTCCTTTTAACTCTTTTTTTTTTTCCCAGTTCTTCAATGACTTGCTTCATTTACACTACTTAAGAGATGAGGGTTATTTAGAGAGTGGGGGCAAAATCCAATGCTGGGAAATTATTTTTTTAGTTGTGGGGTCCACAGTCAAAATAAGCCAGTTTTGACTGGCTTACGTTAGCAAAGAAGGGGTTAACATGAGCGTGGTTCCATGTAGTCTAAGTTATGGTGAAAATGTGGATGTTGTAGGTGGGGAACTTTATACACTATCTGTCAACGTTTCTAGCTGGGCTAGTGGTTGGCTTTGTGTCAGCATGGAGGTTGGCGTTGCTGAGTGTGGCAGTTATACCGGGAATAGCTTTTGCTGGGGGTCTATATGCTTATACTCTAACTGGCCTCACCTCTAAGAGCCGTGAATCCTATGCACAAGCAGGCATAATTGCCGAGCAGGTGAGGTCTATTACTGCCTATTACATTGAATTGTGTAATCATTATAAAGTTAGGGTCTTTTTAATTTTTTTTTTTCGGTTTGATGACAAACATTAACAGCTGTCTTTGATATCTTGTTTTAGTTTGTTGTGTATTTTATTCATTGAAAGCTGCTTGCTATTCTCTGCTTGAAACTGCCACTTGATGGTTTTACATGTGACACTATGACACTAGACATTGCCTTTTTCTCCACTTTGGACTACTTAAAAATAATTTTTTTTAGTGGAAAATGACTGTAGTCTCTTTAGTTAGGTCTTGATTTTTATTCTTAATGAACACATAAACTGTGCTCTTGAAAACTTGGAACCGGTTAATTGGAATTTATTCACCGAAAAAGAGATTTGATAAACTGTGCTGTTAAAGTACAATAATGTGACTTATGCTGAATTGTCTGCATATAATAATAGGCCATTGCTCAAGTTCGGACAGTTTACTCTTATGTTGGGGAGAGCAAAGCGCTGAATTCATATTCAGATGCAATTCAAAACACCCTGAAGCTTGGATACAAGGCTGGAATGGCCAAAGGTTTAGGACTTGGATGTACTTATGGAATAGCATGCATGTCATGGGCCCTTGTGTTCTGGTATGCCGGCGTTTTTATCAGGAACGGTCAAACCGATGGAGGGAAGGCATTCACTGCAATCTTCTCTGCCATTGTTGGTGGCATGTAATAATCAAACCAATTACCAAAAATTCTCGCCTTTTAGGAATGGAGATTTGAATGAATTTGACTGTTGCAGGAGTTTGGGCCAGTCGTTTTCGAACCTTGGGGCCTTCAGCAAAGGAAAAGCAGCTGGATACAAGTTGATGGAAATTATTAAGCAAAAACCTACCATTATTCAAGATCCTTCTGATGGAAAGTGCTTACCTGAGGTCAATGGGAACATAGAGTTCAAAGATGTAACTTTCAGCTATCCATCAAGGCCGGATGTATTGATTTTCCGTGACTTTTCCATTTTCTTTCCCGCTGGAAAGACTGTTGCTGTTGTTGGCGGCAGCGGGTCTGGGAAAAGTACAGTTGTCTCTCTAATAGAGAGATTTTACGATCCTAATCAGGGTAATTATCATTTTCATGATCTCCAATATCGACTCTTGTTTCCATTGATTAATACTTGATTTTGCTGATAGATAATTTTCTATGCAGGGCAAGTTTTGCTGGATAATGTGGACATAAAGACCCTGCAATTGAAGTGGTTGCGCGATCAAATAGGGCTGGTTAACCAAGAACCGGCACTTTTCGCAACCACCATACTTGAGAACATACTCCATGGGAAGCCTAATGCAACAATGGAAGAAGTGGAAGCTGCTACTTCGGCAGCTAATGCTCATAGCTTCATCACCTTGCTTCCTAATGGCTACAATACTCAGGTTCGCACGCCTAAAAAAACTGGTTTCTTTATGGTTATTTTCGCTAATGATTTGATGCAAAGATCGAAACTTTATAGGTTGGAGAGCGCGGTGTGCAACTGTCTGGTGGACAGAAACAAAGAATCGCAATCGCTAGAGCTATGTTAAAGAATCCGAAAATCCTCCTCCTTGATGAAGCAACCAGTGCCCTTGATGCAGGCTCCGAAAGCATAGTTCAAGAAGCATTAGATCGTCTCATGGTCGGAAGAACAACTGTAGTTGTTGCACATCGACTCTCCACTATTCGAAACGTCGATTCAATCGCCGTCATTCAACAAGGACAGGTAGTCGAGACAGGGACCCATGAAGAGTTGCTTTCCAAAGGAGGATCGTACGCCTCATTGACCCGATTCCAAGAAATAGTTCGAAATAGGGACTTTGCAAATCCATCAACTCGCCGAACACGCTCATCGCGTCTAAGTAGCTCACTTTCTACAAAATCTCTAAGCCTAAGATCAGGCAGTTTAAGGAACTTGAGCTATTCATACAGCACAGGTGCTGATGGCCGTATCGAAATGGTGTCAAATGCTGAAACAGACCGCAAAAATCCAGCACCCGAAGGCTATTTCTTGAGACTGTTGAAGCTAAATGCTCCCGAGTGGCCATATTCTGTAATGGCGGTGGTAGGATCGATACTTTCTGGCTTCATCGGCCCAACCTTTGCCATTGTAATGAGCAATATGATCGAGGTTTTCTACTATAGAAATCCCGCTGCCATGGAAAGGAAGACAAAGGAGTATGTCTTCATCTACATTGGTGTGGGGCTTTACGCCGTTGTGGCGTATTTGGTCCAGCACTATTTTTTCAGCATTATGGGAGAGAACCTTACAACAAGAGTGAGAAGAATGATGTTTGCAGGTGAAATCATGACCAGTCTCGTTTAATATATAGATTACAATGAATTGTTTTAAAAAGTTGCTGACTTCATGCTTTATGTTGATATTTTTTCAGCAATTCTGAGGAATGAAGTGGGGTGGTTCGACGAAGAAGAGCACAATTCGAGCCTGGTTGCGGCTCGATTAGCTCAGGATGCAGCGGATGTAAAATCTGCAGTACCAGAGAGAATTCAAGTCATATTACAGAATATGACCTCTCTTCTCACTTCATTCATAGTTGCTTTCATTGTAGAATGGAAGGTCTCCCTTCTCATTTTGGCTACCTTCCCTCTACTTGTTCTTGCCAACTTTGCTCAGGTAAATTCATTTTTACTTCAAACACATCTCTAGTTAGTTTTCACTTATCAAATTGTCAATTGGTAGTCAAGGCTTAAGAATAGTAAAATGACAAAACTACCCTTGCATAAAATTCTTAAAGTAATTATGTAATCAACACTATTATTTTTCTTTCATGTTAGGTGGGTTGGTCCAAATCCAACCTTAGTAGTACAGAAAGGGGTGAAAGGGTAAATTAGTTGAATCATAATAGTGTTAGATGTTTGCATTTGCATCCTTTATTTTAATATCTGGAATCTGACTTCACTTGTCCTCTCCATTAAACGACAAAAGCTATTAAACTACAACGTGTCACTCTGTACAACACAGAACAGCACATGCACCTTCCACTCCTCAAAAACCCAAACATAATAAGTTAACATGGACTCGTACACTTGTTTAAGTAAACACTAACTACGTAGATAACGGTGAAAATTCAAAATAAGCCCTCTCTTCATCAACTTCAAAAACTTTAAAAGAACTTTTCTTTTCTTGGATTTCTCATCCCAGTCAAAAATTTCAACTGTTGTTTTCTCTTGTTTTTTTAATTTTTTCAATGCATTTTGGGTATTTCATACGTCAAAAAGATCAGTTCTTGGTACATGAGCTTTTTTAGTGGTTTGGTTTTGATTATATATATAGACTCTCCTGTCCACCAAGCGAGTTGTTCAAGATATTCTTGGCCCGTGAATCACATTATTTATGACACATTTCTGGGCAAGATATAACCTTTTCCTGCTCTTCTTTTGAAATTTCATCTGGGTCATTTTGTGTTTTTCTTTGGAGTGTGCCAGATGAATAGTAGCATGAAAAGAAAAGTCCATTTTATTGCATCACTGTCGTATGGGGCTCCGGGTCTTGTCGTTTTGGTACTTAAAATTCAAATTTTGATGTCTGTTTAAGTTTATCAAATGCCACTAGTGACAGTTGTTCTGCCTCAGCATCTAAATTTGCTCTTACTGTTTACACAGTGTAAATGAGTTGATTGCTTTAAAGATGTCCTGAAAAATGCAGTGCCCTTTGTCCTTAAATGTATGTGTCTCATGTGATTCTCATACATTGCTCTGTGATCTAACTTTTCTTTTACTCCTTGTGGGTCCTCTCTAGTTTCCCTCCGTTAACAAAGAAAATTAAAGCTTTTCGATTTTACTAATGCCCGATCAACCTTGAAATGACTAACATGTACGATCGATTTGTGTTTACATTATATTGGATGCAATGGCTAATACTTATTTTCCTTTTTCCTGTAATTTCATAGCAACTATCTCTCAAAGGGTTTGCTGGAGACACAGCCAAGGCTCATGCTAAGACGAGCATGATTGCTGGCGAGGGAGTCAGCAACATCCGAACAGTTGCTGCTTTCAACGCTCAGGACAAAATCCTGTCTTTGTTCTGCCACGAGCTTCGTGTTCCTCAGCTTCAAAGCCTACGCAAAAGTCAATCCTCCGGCCTTCTCTTTGGCCTTTCCCAGCTCGCGCTCTACGGCTCCGAGGCTCTGATCCTCTGGTACGGCGCCCACCTAGTCAGCAAAGGGGCCTCCACATTCTCGAAAGTCATCAAGGTCTTCGTAGTCCTGGTCGTCACAGCGAATTCCGTAGCGGAAACCGTTAGCCTTGCTCCAGAGATTATAAGGGGTGGCGAAGCAGTTGGTTCGGTATTTTCTATATTAGACCGTCCCACTAGGATTGACCAGGATGATACCGAGGCTGAACCTGTCGAATCGCTGCGTGGGGAAATCGAGCTTAGACATGTCGATTTTTCGTACCCTTCGAGACCTGATGTTCTGGTTTTCAAGGACTTGTGCCTTAGAATTCGAGCTGGCCAAAGGCAGGCCCTTGTTGGAGCTAGCGGGTCGGGAAAGAGCTCCGTGATTGCGTTGATCGAGCGATTCTACGATCCAATGGCTGGAAAAGTGATGGTCGACGGGAAGGACATCCGGAGGCTGAATTTGAAGTCCTTGAGGCTTAAAATCGGATTAGTTCAACAAGAGCCAGCGCTTTTCGCTGCTAGCATCCTCGAAAATATTTCCTACGGAAAAGAAGGCGCAACAGAATCCGAAGTTATCGAAGCAGCTCGCGCAGCGAATGTCCACGGTTTTGTGAGCGCACTGCCTGAAGGATACAAAACGCCAGTTGGCGAAAGAGGAATTCAACTCTCGGGAGGACAAAAGCAAAGAATCGCGATAGCCAGAGCTGTACTTAAAGACCCGACAATTCTTTTACTAGACGAAGCAACGAGTGCACTGGACGCAGAATCGGAATGCGTGTTACAAGAAGCGCTTGAGAGGCTGATGAGAGGCAGGACAACAGTGCTGGTGGCGCACAGGCTGTCCACCATTAGAGGAGTGGACAGCATTGGGGTTGTGCAAGATGGCCGGATTATCGAACAAGGCAGCCACTCGGAGTTGGTTAGCCACCCTGACGGGGCCTATTCGAGACTGTTGCAGCTTCAAAACCACCACATCTGAAACAAGAGCCATGTTGGTAATTAAGTATAACCTTACGTTTCCATTTATTATTTTTTCTTTTTTCCTTGTGGAATGATGATGACAGTTGTAGATAATGGAATGTGGAGACTGTGTCTTTGAGAACTTCTAGAACCCATTTTCCGATGGGGTGTATTATTAATTAAATTATGATATGCTATCTTTTTAGTATATTTTTAATTTTAATGCACTGAAAGCAAAAAACTGGAAATCCTTGAGGCAGAATCTTGTCTTTATAGCTGTTGCTTTCGCCCCTCATTGCATGTGTATGTACTCTATAAAGTTAGTGTAATTTGCAGCCTTCATTTTTTTTATTCAACTTTTTATTTTTTTTTTATTTGAGGTCCACATGAATTATGGGGCAGGTTATCAACAAGAAGCTTAGTTTATGTAATTTATTAAGGATAAAGCATCTTGAGCTCCTCAACTTAGTTTTAGAGTGAAAATCTAGTGTACTGTTTCTCGTCGATAGCAGTACTGCTGACCGGAAATATATATTTTTGTTGACCTTGTCTAATGTTTTATAAACTCCCATATTATGCAGTATAAAAACTTGATGCATGTGCCAAGTTATAACAGTATAAGAAGTTATGTTGTTTGATTCCAAAAATTATATAATAATGTGGGCACACATTCTTTTATGCAAATGGAATGAATTGTTAGTATTTTTTTATCAGATAAATTGTTAGGTATCTAAAAGAACAGATAAGGAAATGTGCTTGAAAATTATGAAAAGGTGTCCAATATTATTTTAATGTGCATACAGCAAAAGCTATCCGAGCTATGTAGGAGAATGTTTTAGCTCATAGTGAAGAAACAACCAAATGTTCGAAATTCACTTAAAAAATAGCGAAGTTTGAATTTTCAAAATAAATAAGGAGAGTGATTTTCTTAGTAGTTAAAACTTAAAATTGCAACAGGAAAATTTTTTAAAGCATATGTTTAGAGGATACTAAATTGCTACTCACACATATTTTAGTGTTGCGGTTCAAACCCGAATTGCATAGCAGAAGTGATGAATGTTGTACCCCAACCTCACCAAAAAATAGAGAAGAAGGAATTGAAAAAAAAAAGAAGGATTATTTCAGTTGCTCAGGTGCATTATTTAAATTTTGCAGCAAATTTTTAGTGCAAAAAAGATGAATGTTAGGACAATTGTTTTAAGCTAAGAGTGTAAATACATTAATTTTATTTTGCTATGCAATGCCCATATTTCTGAATTAGCAATCCTAACTCCATGATTGCTTTCTCCTTTCTGTTGCTGCTATCCAATAAGGAAAGATGGAATCTTTGTAAAAGGAGAGTAATGACTTTAGGCGTTGAAGCTATTATAAAGTTTTATATTTTTGAGCGAAATTTTCTTGATATATCACATCCCCAACTCCCTCATTTCATCGGGTTTATATAAGTTAACCTGCTAGCTTTTTTTGCGAGTATTATATTCTTTGTTTAGTAACTTTAATTAATCCATTTCATAGTAATTCAACTCTGTTTTAAATGTTGAAAAGGATGAATAAGAAACACCTCACATGGTGAAAATGTACAAGAAAGGTGCCAAGGGGTCCTTCTGCTCTCTGTCCTTTTGTTTTCTAAAGTAAACACCGAGTCTACAATTGTTGACTCTTTGCAATATCTTATTTAAAATTTACACATCTCGATTATTTTATCAGATCTACAAAAATGTAGTACATTATTGTGTTTTAATTACCGTGATTGTTGTTTAATTATTTTGTTGCTTTTTTGTTTTTTCCATTTCTTTTTTGTTTTTTTTAATAATATTCAAGTTTGTTTTCTCCACGTACACGTACATGTCCTGATATCACTTGTCGCCTTTCCTAATATTGGTTGTTGAACCCTTAAGCCCTGATATCACTTGTTGAAAAAATAAGAAACAATCAAGCCAAAGAACACACCAATCTTTTACGTGAAAACGCCCTCGATGCGAGGAGTAAAACCACAGGACAGATAACGAAGTCCACCCCTACTGATTTTATTGATAAGTTGAGTGAGAACAACTACAACCTAAAGAAAATGGTAGTCGAGGAAATGCGACACTAATAAATAAAGTTGTATGTGTGCTTGGATACATAATTTGAACGTACTCAGTTCGTTTTATATACAAAATCTAAAACTTTTTAATTATAAAATAAATTAAATTCAATTGAATTCCTTCAAATTGTGGGTTTCACATGTACCGATAAGGATTTAGAATATATGGTTTTTTTACAGATCTATTGTTTTAGGGGTACAACCGTGAAATATAAATATCAACGAGACTGACATCATAATTCTCTATCTTATATGAGTGGAATCTCTCTCTTTTAACACCAAGATATAGATGTAGTTGTATCAACAAAATCTACGAGTTTCATGATAGTAAATTTTTAGCTAATTGTGGATAATTAATGTTACATAATTTTACAAATGTATGATACAAGTATTAAATAAAAGACTTTCGAAGAATATGCAGAGACTAAGGCCCGCATAATAAAAACCCAAATGAATAAAAATGTGGAGTCCATATTCACATTAATGCACCGAACAGTCCATTCAGTGTTCTGGCCCTGACAATGATGGATCAGCCTTCTCTTATTCACTTAACCCAGCCCATCATTTTCTTTTTCCTTTTTCTTTTTTACACACGAATATATAAATTAAAAACATAAACCATATGATATAGAAAACAAATACTTATGAAACTTAATTAAAAAAAGCCTGGGAAAAATGGATTAAATTAAAAATGAAACTAAGAAATAGAAAGTGATTATATTTATTGCAAAAAAAAGAGTGATATGATATTGAGCACATTAAATTTATATTTGACAATTTTTCTCTCATCTACTTTCTTTTTTTGCTTTGAGAAGGAAGAAGAAGCTATTTGAAAGTTCTTCTTCCTTCTTCCAATAATTTTGTATGTGTTATATGCATTATTATTTCACATTTTTAGTTTATTGTATTGAATTTTGGGTTTTTTTCATGCTATCATTTTCTCAATTGTGGATCTTTTGTTACACAATACAATTTTGATAGTTTTATTGCTAGGTGGACTCCATTTAAAATAATTAAATATGCATGTCGTCAATTCATTTAAGTATCCATATCTATCTTTTTTAAATTTGCGAAACTGGTTCATGTTATAAAAGCATGATAAAATTCTTATAATTGTGGATCTCTAATAACATGGAGTGAAGTTTGAGAAAATAAACATTTCAACTTTGCTATTAATTTTCATTTTGTATTCCTCTTGCTCTTATGATAAGATATTTTGTTTGATTTATATAGGTTTACTCTATGTTTTAATATAATGATATATTTCTATTTTGTTACCAATAAAATTAGTTGACCTTTTCATTCTCTCTGTTTTCAATTTTAGCTAAATTTTTACATTACTATTATAGCGTTGCACTTTTATGTCTTCCAAATTAACTTTAAAATAAAAACAAAGAATATTCTATACTTAATACTAGTATTTGATCATTATGCTTTTATGGTAGTAACACTAAATATGACGCGTGTATTTGTTATACAATATATTTTAAGGAATTTAATTTAAATGAATTCATTTTGAGTAGAATATTTATACAAAATGAGTTTAAATAAATTGTTTTTTTTTTCAAAAACGTCAATTCAACAATAATATAATATAATGGAAAATAAAATAAAGGACAGCATGAGAATCGTTTTCACCGATGTTGAATAACTGATTACATAGAAGGGCAACAATATTAGGAAGATACTACCGTAAAATGAAGCTGTAACACCAAAATTGTTGATTGATAAAATAGAGACCTTAAACTACTCAAAATATAAAAAGAGTACTCTGTCGTAAAATAAAAAATAAAATCTCATGCACAATTAACTATTCTCCATAACGGAGTCAACAAAACTACATCTCATGATAAACTAACATGTTACAAAGCCCTAGAGTATCTATGTTAATCTATTCTCCGATCCTGAAGATCAACACAAAATGATCCTATGCAAATATTTCAACCCAAAATAATTGAAATCTTAAGATGTTATCCTATGCCAATGTTCACAAAAAAATTGAAATCTCACGATGTTATTCTATGCTAACTGTTAGAATAACGGATTGAAATATGGGATCAGAAAAGTCATCATTTCTCACCTAATTCTTACCTATCATGCCAATATTTTCTTCCACCGATTGTGCACTACCAAAAGTCTCTTTTTAGCTGTAAAGTAAAACTGCCACTTATGAACGAATTGCTATATATAGCAATTCGTTCACAATTGTAAATGTATAAAA
>CATIWQ010481528.1:0-24367 GCA_949673415.1 Euphorbia schlechtendalii | reverse complement strand
TTTTTTTTAGATATTGGCTTTAATTTACCTTAAAAAAATATTGGAGCCCGGTTTTGCGGCATCTACTTCATTTAAATTTTTTTATCATGATAATATTCAATAATTATTTTAAATTAATTTAATTATTTATAATTCAACAACAACATTAATAACAAAGTAGTAATAAAAAAAAAGCAATTGAGGTTTTAGCCTCGTGGATTGGAGATTTTCTTTTTCGTGCAAATCAAATAAGATAATTTTTTTGTTAAGAAAAAGTAAAAATCGAAAATAAAACTAAAATCGAAATATTCAACAATTTGGCAATTAGATGGAAAAGCAAGGGAGTCAAATTTGCAAAGAGAGACCGTTAGTTGGCACTTGGCAGTAGCTATTCATTTTAGTTTGTATACTTCTTCCACTTCTTCTTCCTCATTTCTTCTTTCTTATTAATAATTGTTTCACATTAATCAACACTATTCATTTCCTCTTCTCTTTTTATGTCTGCCACAGAACTAACATAACAAAACAAAAATTGAAAAGTTAGCTATTTCTTGAATTTCTTCCTTTTGTTGTTTCTGGCTTCTTTGTTGCAGAAGCTTTCTTTCTACACTCTCACTTTCACTCCTTTTCTTTTTGTATGTAATTATAAACTGCACAGTTCATTTTCAACTTGCAGACTCTTTCCTTAAATCATTTTTGTGTTTTTTTGTTTTACCTTTGCGAGAAACGGAAAGACAGAAACTTTACCTTTCTGAATTCCTCTCAAACTCTATTCAAGTGCTAAAGTTGCTGTCTTTTGAAGTCCTAGGTTAAGGTTCCTGTTCCTCCTTTCACTTTTTTTTTCTTTGAACATCTTGATTACGTGTTTGTTTTGTCAAAGTTATCTCCTTTATTTCTTATGTGGGTTTGCTAATGCTATTCTTGTGTCTGCAATGCAGGTTATTTCAACTCAGGTAGATAGTAAAGAAGATATTTTTGTCCAACTTCATTCCTTTCTTTCTCATTCACATATGGGTTAGATTTCTTCTTTCTCTCTCTGTCTCTCTATCCTCTTTCTTTCAGCTTTATTCCTTTTTGGCCTTTAATTTTGTATTTGCTTTGTTTGATGTGCTCAGTTCTGAATTTCTAGGGTTTGAAGTTTGAACATTTTGTATCAGCTCTTAATTTCAAAATAATCTCGTCCCTGGTTCAAAGTTTTGAATTTTTCTTAACGCAGAAAGTTATGTTGAGTTATCAATTCTATCACTTTTGATTCATTCAATGTGAATTTATTATAGCTTTGAATATGGTAAATTTTGTTGATACTATACTACTGAAGTGTAGCTTTTCTTTTCTTGTTCTGTACCTTTTTTGGTGTATCTTTCTACCCTTTAGAATTAGGCCAACAACTTCAGTTAATTTAGGGGAGATATGCAGTTTTGCTACCATCCTTTTCCTCTGGCAGAGGAATATTCAAAAGCAAGAAGATAGAGAATAACTCCCACAATTTTGTTCTAAATAGATGGAGAGAATGGCGTTGTAGAGGCTATGGATTGTTGGTTTTCAATGGAGTTAGAGAGGGGCTTTTCATTGAAATTGAATGATTAGAATATTGTTGTTTATAACTTTGTTAGAGGAAGTTTGGTGGTAGTTTTCTTCACAAAGAAGAATAGACAAATAGAGTAGTATCGAATGAATACAATCTTCAGTCGCTCGATTGCTCGTTCTGTGGGATTCGTTTGATATGGGTATAAGTTTTAAGCGTCGCAATGCAGGTTCAATCGTTGATTGATTTCGACCTCTCAAAATTCTGCTCCAAAAGTAGAAAAGAGGATTGCAGTTTCAATGCCGCATCAGTTGTGGATGAAGACATAACAGAAAAATTCCCAGAAAATGGAGAAGAAAGAAGGAGAAAGGGTGAGTGTCGCAAAACCAGTAGCATCGAGGCCTAGTAGCTCCGATTTCAGATCCTTCACAGAGCTTCTTTCGGGTTCCATTAATGAAAACCCAATTGCTGCTATCAGACCAAAGACAGTCAGGTTCAAGCCCCTCCTCCCCAATCCAAATCAATCGGTGATCACTCGTTACCTCTCAAACAATTTTCCTTTCTGCAACTTTTTTTTCCCTCTGACCCTTATAATTTTTCAGGCGGTCCATGTACCAGATAATAAGGTCCCAAAACCAGCTACCATATATAAACCACAGGCCAAGGTTGTGTCAAAGACTACGGTTTCTCTTCTCGCAAATATGGGAAACACATTTGAGGCACGGAACAAGGATAAGCAGAATTTCGAAGCTCAGAACACGGTGTCTGATGTTCAGACATCTCAAAACCAAGAGGAGGATCCAAAATCTGTGGCGTGCGGGGTGGACCGGCCTTCGTATGACGGTTATAATTGGAGAAAATACGGGCAGAAGCAAGTCAAAGGAAGCGACTACCCGCGGAGTTACTATAAGTGCACGCATCCAAATTGTGGGGTGAAGAAGAAGGTTGAGAGATCATTGGATGGGCAGATTGCAGAGATAGTGTACAAAGGGGAACACAACCACGCAAAGCCTTTGCCTCCCAAACGAAATTCGCCCGCAATCCAGCCCTCTGATGCTCAACATACGGGCGACTTGTTATTCGGAACCCAGGTAGGTGAAAGAAAAAACGACGGTGGTTTTGAAGGTAGAGCTGACAATCAGAACGATACAGGGTTGCCTGTCGATTCGGCTGTTGCCTCCGACAACTCCTGCGGTGTTAGCGCGGAATGTGAACAAGCAAGTAAAGCATTGGAAGTCAATGACGACGAGCCTAAAAGCAAAAGAAGGTATGAAACTGCAAAGCTACCAGCATTCTGCATTTTCAGTTGACCAGAACAGAGCCTAAGTTATAGTGATGTTTCTCGATCTTTTTCTTATTGTTGTTTTTTTTTTTGTTTCCAGGAAGAGTGATAATCAACGAAATGAAGCGGTGCGAGATACTGTTCCGATGGTGCAAAATTCAACGGATACCGTTACTGATATTGTTGGCGATGGTTTTCGCTGGAGAAAGTACGGGCAGAAGGTTGTAAAAGGAAATCCATATCCCAGGTTACTACTCAACAAGTATTTTTTATTGTGGTGTATTTGTCAAGTCATGCATGTGTTATGTTTTCAGAGTTCAGACACTCTATACTATACTTTTCAGCTTCTGAAAACGAAATTTATAACTAGTGAACTGATGCTTCGTATATTGGTTGATGTTGCAGGAGTTACTACAGATGTACGGGGCCGAAATGCAATGTGAGGAAGTACGTGGAGAGAGTATCGGACGATGCAGGAGCATTTATAACGACGTACGAGGGAAAACATAACCACGAAATGCCTGTTAGGGGATCAAATTCAGCACCCTCTGATTCTAATCTTGTCAAACCTCCTACTACTACAACCAAACCATAACCATCGCCCAAATAAAACCCTTCTTCCAGACCCATCTAGCTCAACATGGCCTCATATTATTTACCACGACGCATTTTTTTTTTTGTATTTTCAATTTATGAAACCAATTACTGAAAACTTAATAATGGGGATTTCATGTGTAATAACTAATTAATTTCCATGTAGTTTTAGTTCCTGTTAACTTCCCATATTTTATTGATGTTATTGCTTTCCTTACTGAAATTAGTTATTATTAAACAAATTTTATTAACTATTTTAGAAAATAAATTATTGTGCAGCATACAACATCCATAGCAAACGTTTCCAAGCACAAAATGTGTAGCCACAAAAATCGTATCAGATTTTGGATTTTATAATATGGTTTTATGTTTCTGGAAAAAGTTGTATTGGTCGCGCTAATTGACTAATATCAAACTTGTTGGAATAAATAAAATCTTGAAATTGTCAATTGATTCTTGCATCTTTACATTTTTCTGTATAAGACGAGGGCTCCATGTGTCATTGACTCTTATCTTTTATTAAATTAGTTTTAAAAGTTGATTATTATTATAATTTATTTTTTAGCCAATTATATGTTTGTGAGTCAAACAAATAGAATAACTCACTTATGTTATTTCACAAAATAGTTGTTTGAATAACTCACTTATGTATCCCTTTAACATCAAATATTTAATTGTTTCTGTTAGAATAGTCATTTTTTTAATTGTTCTGAAAATTTCAACAGTCAAAATATACTTAAATTTTTTTTACATTTAGTTTAGCAAATTATCTGGTACTAGATATGAAGATCATCGTGGTCCCCAATTACAAATTACATTCACATTTATAATAATTAAAAATCATTGTCTCAAAACGCGGGGTTTGTGTTATTGTTACAGAAACGTGACATTCACGGCAAACATTGAATTAGTCTTTGATTTTTTTTTAATTTTGGTGAATTTGAACTAAATTGACAATGTTTCTCTAAGGGTAAAAGCTACTACTCAAGAAAAACTTACTAATCAAAGGGCTAAAAAAGTAATAAAGAACTGCTCCCATGTATTGCATTTTTCATCTCCAAGCTCATTTCAAAGGTAGGTTTAGAATCTTTAAAGGAACTTATAAAGTTGTTACATTGCAATTTCATTTTTTAAGTTGCACCGTAGCAACTTAATATATTATCATATCTTTTTTTACTTTTTCTTTTTATTTATTTGATTAGGTAAGTGAAAGAGAAAATAATAATAATAAAAAGTTACGTAAAAATTAATAAATTGTTTTGAAGTGAAAATTTGAAGTAAATGATTGGAGAAAAAACATTGTAGCAACGTCAAATTATAAAGTTTAAAGAGAAAAAATATAATGCATGGTTGGAGATGCTTTTATAGATTAATTTTTATCTGTATTTGAAAAATAAATTTAAATTCTTATATTCATTTGTAATTATTCGGTAGCTCACTACATTTACACAAAAAGATTCGTACTTAATTGAAAAAATCGGAATGATCAAGGGATTTAAAGATTTTTTTCCCAACTTTTCTTACATTTTTTTTTCTTCAAAATGGTTTTGTTCATATTACATATAATATAAATAAAATAATTTACATAAAAAGAGGGTAGGCGCGTTGGAGGAAGAAAAAGCCGTTGGGTTTGGTTAAGTTAACGATGAAAGGTCACAAGCAACCTGTGACCTTTCATCTCTACGTTGACTTGTTACTGTCAACAGTAACGCTGTGGTTTAGTAAAACGATGTCGTTTAATTGCTGCACAGCCGTTTTACCATTTCAACTCTCTTTCACTTGAATCATATATCTACTCATTATTCGAATGTTTATTTTATACTAATTTGTTTTTACTTGTGCCTTCAATTTCTGAATTTCTTGCTTACGTTTCATAATACTGAAAGAGGGGAAATCAAGCTAGGCAACTAGGTATGGGATGGATTCCCTGTTCTGGTTCAAGACCCAACAACACCAAGCACAAGAAGAAAATGGCTATCATTAACCAGAAATCACTTGATCATATCAAACCCACCTCAGGTCTTTCTTTCTTCTCCATCTCTTGATTTCCTGTGGATTTTAGCTTCAAAGTTTGAATCTTTTTCGATTTCAGGTTGTTTCTTTTGAGCAGAAAAAGCTCCGTTGTTTTATAATTTTCTTCTTCATAGCCGGCATTTGTTTGTTTTATATAGGGTGTCAATTTGGGTTACCTTGTGTCATAATGTGGTCATGTATGATATAAAATACGACAAAAATGGGTTTTGTGCCAAATGTATCATGTCAAATCTTGTGTATGTTATCAAGCAAATTCTTTTTGCATTAACAAGCATCCCATTTGTTATGTGTAATTTGGAGAGCTATGCTGTGGAATTCGATGTTAATCAATCAACGCAATCGAATTTGTGCAGATCAACAATGTTCTCTGAATGTTAAAGAGGGTTCTGAACATGGAGGGTCAAATAACACAACAGCACAAACTTTCACATTCCGCGAATTAGCAACCGCAGCTAAGAATTTCCGAGCCGAATGTTTATTGGGCGAGGGAGGTTTTGGAAGAGTGTACAAAGGACATTTAGAAAGCATTAATCAGGTTAGTTAACAAGAGGAAATATTTAAATGGTTCCATTTGTAATAATACTGACTTGTTTGTTGCAGGTTGTAGCTATCAAGCAGCTGAATCGCAACGGTTTGCAAGGGAATCGGGAATTTCTCGTCGAAGTTTTAATGTTAAGTCTACTTCACCATCCTAACCTTGTTAATCTCATCGGTTATTGTGCTGATGGAGATCAAAGGCTTTTGGTTTATGAATACATGCCTTTAGGATCTCTTGAAGACCATCTATATGGTATTTTTTTCGAATTTTGAAATGTTTTGTTGCTTTTCCTTTGGATGTCCATCTTAGTTTCTTCTTTCGCAGAGATTTCACCAGGAACGAGACGACTCGATTGGAATGCCAGAATGAAAATAGCTGCTGGGGCTGCAAAAGGGTTGGAGTATTTACATGATAAAGCGAACCCCCCTGTGATATACCGAGATTTGAAATGCTCCAACATTTTGCTTACTGAAGATTATCATCCTAAGCTATCTGATTTCGGCTTGGCGAAACTCGGACCTGTTGGAGATAACACACATGTATCTACCAGAGTAATGGGTACTTACGGTTATTGCGCTCCAGAGTATGCAATGACAGGTCAGCTCACACTCAAATCAGACGTTTATAGTTTCGGGGTTGTCCTTCTGGAAATCATCACAGGAAGGCGGGCCATTGACAGCTCAAAAGCTACAGGGGAGCAGAATCTGGTCGCTTGGGTAAGAAATTCTGAACTCTTTCAAGCATTCGGTGTTATCATTTTTCAAATTCAACTTCAGATTCAGAAGTTGAAAATAACAGGTTCTTAGTTGGGATTGCTTGGTCATTGCTAATAACTGGTTAGTGACGGTAGTGACTTGCTGATATATTTTCTTGACTTTGATTTTCAGGCGAGACCCTTGTTCAAAGACCGGAAAAAGTTTTCTCAGATGGCTGATCCGATGCTTGAAGGTGAGTATCCTAGTAGGGGATTATACCAAGCGCTTGCTGTTGCGGCAATGTGCGTACAAGATCAGCCGACTATGCGACCCATGATAGCTGATGTGGTCACTGCTTTATCTTACCTTGCTTCACAAAAGTATGATCCCGATGCCCAGATGGGTCGAACCCCGAAATGGACACCTGGCACCCCTAGACGAAAGAGATTTAGCAAAGCTCTCTAGTAACTTATACATCATTGTTCTGTTGCTTTTTGCAAATGGCTTTGATTCTTCTACCCGCTGTTTAGCAAACATTGATTGAGTTTTGTACAGGTTTTAGCCTTGTCGATGTCATGTTCAAGCCGTAGTGTTGCATTAACCACATCCAGAATTTGCCTACTTAACTATTTTTGCATAATTTTCGATACTTGGCTTACTGGTCATTTTTAAAACCTTATCACTTCTGCTTGACCTCTAAGCTTTCTAATTACGGTCATAGTGATATTTGTAATGTATATGGAAGATCTCTGCATGGTGTGTTTAAACATCACTTATTGTACAAAAAAGGACTAATGTAATTGTGTTTGTTGTGTCGAAACAAGTCCATTCTGCTATTTTTTCTGTCAAATCATTTTGCTGATATTTATAGAGATTGCAGAGGAAAGCTATCGACAAGATCCTATGATTAGAGAGAACAATGAATTTATAACATTATTGCAAATGCATCACACCTATGACTATTAAGATGGCATGACAATAGGAGAAAATATATACAGAACCTGTTGCACTCTTAACCAATCTTCTTACAAAAAGTGATAATAAAGAAAAAAAAAAGAATCTAATACATTAAAGAATGCTATAACTGAACAGTAACTCACATTAGGTTCCCTGGAAGTAGATAAACAGAGTAAAGGGGCACCAAGAATTGCTTATAATATTCCGTATCGGTGAATCACTTCTGTCTACCATAATACATATGGAAAGCATCGTGTTCCAACTAGTTGATCGGACGCTAGAAAATCATCTGAAAGATCTATATCTTTTCTTCGTCTTTGACTTCTTTCTGCTGGGTGTTTGGATCTTTTTCATTGGCATTGGCTGTACTGGCAACTGATTCCTCATTTGTTGTGTGCTGTCACATTCATAATTATAATTTAACGAAAGAAAAAAAAATCAGTAAAACATGGCATCAATCCAACTCTAGCAAAAAAATATGCTAAAACAGTTGAACCAGGCACAAAGGTGGACCAAGTTGAAGATTTAAACTCTCAGCATTTTAGCATGCAATGAAACTGTTGCCGAACTATTTTGTGTCAATTTATGACTGCTTTCACAAAGATTTTCAGCACTTATCCACCCTTAAGGGTTTTTTGAAGATAGCTTAAGCCAACAAAAATTAAATTGGATAAAAGTACAAACACTTGCCTTGAGTCTGTCACGCCAGCCAAAGCCAAACTTGAGTATGCTCAGCCTTTTTACAGGGCTGGCTGTGGAACTTTGGTTCAGAGCTGATCCTGACCTATCATACATTTCACATTATTGTCACATTACACATGCAGTTAATAAAAGTAAAAAAAAAATCAACAGCGCATAGCAAAAGGCAACTAACTTAAGATCATGAAACAAGGAAGAAGTCTTTCCAAATCAGGTACTTAAGAATAAACACTTGATAGCTGTCTCCTCAATGACCAAGACACATATGAAAACACTATCCCATATTCTGATTATTAATCATTCATTTCATGCCATTTTCCATGGAAAGGATAAAAAAATTTGAACAATGGTGGTAGCCTGTTATATTTGCACAACATACAAAAGTTAAAATAAACAACTGCAAAGAAAATAGTTTTATAACTTTGATCGGCTTTAGCTTGAAATCTCATGATACAGTGGATCAGTGTAATATTAGTAGAAAACCTAAAGCCTGCTACTGCTCATTGATAAGCTTCAGCTCATAAAACATGGGAGCATTACCATAACAGGTGAAATTGTTAGAATGCAACAGCTTTAGCACTTGCCAATTGAAAGCAATTATTACATAATTCTGTAATAATATGGAATTTTTTTGGTTGGACTAGGTAATAGGAGTTTCAGAAAGTACTACTTGAATTTTATTCTCATGGCATCGTACATATATTCATGCTGTTCATATTAATTGTTTCAGTCGTGATCTTTTACCACATGAAAGTGAGGAAACCAATGATGATTTTCTGTGTACCTTGGAGAATTTAGAGCTTTAGCTTGGCTGGATTCATAATTTCGTGTAGCATCTAACATTGATTCTGCCATAACCACCCTTTTCTCCATCTGAGCAAGTGAAGCCATAGCCTTCTCATATTTCTCCTGTACATATAACAATACTGTGAATAAGGTCCTGTTCTCTTGGACTACAAATCAATTCAGTTCAGTCCATATTAGTTCAGCTATGCGCAGTTGTAAATTTACATTGAATAAGTTTAGTTCAATTTAGCTTTCAAAAGTTAAAAAGAACAAGGCCTAAATACAGTTGTATAATTAAAAAAGGGAAAAGGAATGTTGAAGTTCCTGGGATTTTAATTAGAAATGTGTTGGATTATCTCTTTTATGCCTCGAGAAGACGTAAAACATTTCAACATGTTATCATAACTAAGTTAATTTTAAAGGAACACATTAACTGAGGTTTGTTACAAGAAGTGTAATATATAAAAAATATCTCTAGGGGCTACACTAGTTTTCCCAAACATGTAGTGTGAATCTGTACCTCAATCAACCATTCATTATTCAAACCTCATGTTTAATGAAAAATGCTTATTCTAGTCCATGAATAATATATCACAGAGACTTGACATTGCCAGAGGTTGGAGGACATAAACAAACTAGATCGAACCTTTGGTTAACTATGGTTATTAGACTATTCATTGTGCTAGAAGGCACAGGAAAAAACATTAATTGTAAGTTAAAAGAACATACCAAACAATAGCTGAGCTAATTCAAGATCAAGATACTATCAAATAAGCATGCATCAAACACTGACCTCACTCACTGTAATCAACATCTTGATACATCTACTTGACCTTAAATGTACCATGAGAAGGCTTATATATTGATAAGTTTAGCATAAATTGCAAAGAATATGCTCGTTCCAATACAAAGTTGAGCAATTCTAGCATTTTCATGAAACCCAATAACAGGAAAACCAGAGAGAACAGATGAATACCTGAAGTAAAATTACCGCAAATTTCTGAGCAGCTGCATCTTGCTCAGCACTTAATCGAGCTTCTTCAGTTATCCTCTGCTCTTGTTCTACCTGCATTAGGACCTACAACAAGAAAAAATAATAAACAATATGGAGGACTCCACGTAGGAAAACCATATACTACCCTCCAACAGCAGGTAGTCGAGTTCATATAAGAGTTGATGGACAGATAATGAGTGTATAATTTTATTACTGTACCTGAATCATAGCAGCTTCCTGCTCTTTTTTATCAGAAAGGATTTCGCAAAGCTCAGCAACCTCATGCTCCAATCGCTCAATCTACAAAATAAATCTTAAGAATCAGACGCAAATTAAGTAGAAATAAGCTGAATTAAAGAGAATTAAGCTCAAGAAGAAAGGATTTCTCTATCTTATACTTTTACACATTTTCAGGTTTTATTATTACTTAAAGCTCTTCTGAAGGATCTGAAAATCTTTGAATCAGATTGCTATCGAGAAGAATTAGTAGATGTCAAGCCTGTGGAGCTGACAAGCAAGTCAAGCTCAGCTCATTCTGCAACAATTAGCCAGAGAACTAAGCCAACTCAGTCAAGTTCAAGGAATTACTCAGATAGCTCAGATAGGCCTTGTTCTTTAAGACTTAAAATCAATTTATTTCAGTTCAGTCCTGCCTAGTTAAAAATTTAGGCTCAAATAAGTTCAATACAGTTCAACTCATAGAAGTTCAAGATAATAGGTCCTTATTCAACTTCAGGCTTTATAACCTTCGTAAGTAAAAGAAAAAACTATTATCCAAATAAACTTTGAATCTACCTTTGCACTTAATTGCAGTCGGTTGTCTTCTTTAACCATCTCCATGAGTGCTGTCTCCAACTCTTCAGCTCTAGAAAAGGACAATATCAAATAACAAAATGAATGTTTAACTGGTAAATGACAAGGATAATAGTTTAAATAAGCATCTAACATTCTTGTTCTGTCCATTCCTAGCTTTCAAACTGGTTTCCACCTATTGGTTAATTTGAGAGTCTGAACTATAACAACAATGTGATGATTCTACTATTACAAGCATAGAACTAGACATGGGCCTGTCACCTCTTAGGTTGTGGTGCACATGAAAGATAAACAGAAAATTGGATACAAGACGGTAAAAGCAAAACAGACAAGGAAGTTAAACACTTCAATGCCTGTTATAATGAGAAAATATAAAGATAAATGGATTCTGACAGCATAGTGTTAACTTCAAGGATGGGAACATATAAATCCACCATGCCCTATTCGCTAATTAAGATCCTAAGAAGTTGCACACTGGAGAAGTATAAACCTGAGTATAGCAGATCTTTTTTCCTCTAGCAGCCTGCACAATTCAACCTTCATCCAACCGACCTGCACAAACATTGTTCAATGTTAATTGCTGATTTAAAACGACTGGAAACAGTTCCATTTTTTGACTATATACGGTAAAAGCAAAACTTGTAATTTTCACCAAGCCATTTTAAGTATCATAACGGCATAGAAGTTTTATGGTCAATAATTAATGATAACTATAGTACTTGCTTATCACAAGCCACGCCAAAAAAAGTACTTAAATTCAAATGGTGCTAAAAATCCTGCTTCCATAATATTCGAAGGATTTGAAGCACCGAAAGGAGTTTACCACCATCCAACATCAGAGGAAGGCCATGAAGAAATGTCTCTTTTCCGTTGAACTAACATTAAGGTAGCTGAACACATTACACAGTAATACTCTAAAGAGAAGGAAAAGAAAAAGGTACCTGTTCTTGAAGATCTGGTAGTGAATCACCTTCAGCACCTAGGCTATCAAGCAAACCATCCATATTAGAAGCTGGATGCTCAAATTTAGAGACTTCTCCTGAAGTGATTTTGTCTTCTGTAGAATCATGCTTGAAACTGTATAATTTGGATGGAAGCCCTTTTGAATCCTTCCAAATTTTATCACTCTTTCTTTCCTCAACTACTACTTCCACAGATGGCTTGTGCTTTATCCTCAACTCTTGTAATCTAGCTTCATTAACAGCCATAAAACCCATGCAAGCAGTAAAAACCAGCTGACTGCTATCAAATGTTGACCCAGTAAGGGATTGCAGCAAAGTAATTGCATCCCCAGCATCTTTAGTCGTCATTAATGCTGGACCTGGATACATTGATCAATTACAAATTATCAAAACTAATAAAAATACAAAAAATATTAAAAGCAAAAATACTTCATTATATACATCTATCAATACCATATAATTCCATTAAAGCAAGTGCAGTTCGAAACAGCATCACGCGATTCCCTTCAAAAAGAAAAACATCCCAAACTCGGAGGACTGAAGATAAAGAAACTAACAGGTTCAAAATCAATCTTGAAACGAAAAATAACAGTACACATAATTAACGAAAAACAGAAAATCAGTTTGACATTATTCAAAAGCAAAGTTAGCCAGCAAGCTCACCACTTTCCCAAGGAAGCATATTCACAAAGATGGAAAGGAACCAAGGTCCAGAGACCCACGCCACCTGCACTCCCAAGTAATCCAGATGATTAACTGCACCAAAGGAATAAATGGAATAAGAATATGTTCACACAGAAGAAAACAGAAAATACTAGCCAGTTCAGACAAAGACAAACCTAGTTTAGGAAACCTTTCTCTCATCAACTCCTCAAATGCAAGTTGGTCCACCTGATGAAAAAATAACTGGTTTATTTAAGATCAAACAAGTAGAAATTCACTGTTCTCCACATAGTAGTTTGTCCATTATATAATACACAAACATTTGCACATATTCCTAGTAGAAACAAGCGGTTTTTGACAATGGATGACTGCCACCTGAGATTCTATCATTTCTTCAGTGTAGTAACCATCAAAATAGTCATCGATAATGCCCACAAATGCCCTGGAAATTAAAACAAAACAAGCTGATGATCCATCAAGCTTCTCTGCACGAACCCGTGCATAGTAGACAATTGATAAATGATGCTGCTATAATTTTTCAAACTAGACAAGAAAAGAAATCTTACATTTCACTGAAAGAGAAGATGAAACACTTGTGATAAGTTACAGACCATCTCCAATGAGATATTTTTTTACAATGCTTAAGATTTTTCTTTTTTTGGGTTAATAAAGAAAAGATATAGGCTTATGAAACATACCAAAAGGCATTTTCCTCAGGCATAAGGAGTAGCAACAATCCAGCAAAGAAATTCATAGCCTGCATTTATTTCCATAGTAAAGTAAATAAAGCTAATCAAGCCTCTTAGTGGTGCCACTTAAACGAAGATATACAAGCATTATAGGACAAGTAGACAGCTAAGTGGAGCAAACACAAACCTTTCATGTCTACAGCATAAAATCCAACATAAGAAGTTACCAAAATTCAGTCATGGGAGAATATCATTTGAGGGAAAAAATATCATATTATTCCACCTTGCATGATCATTCTCTTTCATTCAATTGTTCTGTATCTATACCAAAGGGTGATCATGATTAACCGGATATTACCAAGGTCACATTTTTTAACCAAAATTAGAACCTAGATGATACTACAATCTTATAGCAATATTAGGAGAATGGTGAGCATCACTCTCTAACATTACTCCCTTTTGGCACTTATATTGTTCAATTCAGTTATAATCAGATACCATAGCCTAAACAAATTCTGGTCCAACAGAGCATTATTTTCTTTGAAGCTACAATACAAAGACAATTAAGTGAGGAAACACCTACCTGACAATAGCCAACAGAGGGATTATGCCGTGCATATGCTAAAAGCAAACGTCTTAAGGAATCTCTTCCATGTTCATCTAAAGCAGGATGCCCCGGGAAAGTTCGTGGTATATCCTGTAATTTATACATAAAATCATTCTCAAGAGAAACTCTGATTGCAATGCAAGGCAAAAGAAGTAGCACCTACAAATTAAAAGATTGAAGGCGCATGCATGTAACGACCTTCTCAATCTGCCTTTTCCATTTCCTTGGTGCACCAGCTGAGTCACTATTGTCCTCACTTTTGTCAGCATCAGATTCTTCAGCCACCAACTTCTCATAATATCTCTCCACACGACGTTCCTTCACACCAACAAAAGCTTGCCATACCTACAGTGTAGGAAATATTATGAGCAAACATATATTTACAGAGCAACAGAAAGAAAATCCATATTTTCAGCTTTACCTCTCCTCTAAGATCCTTTGGCACTCCTCCATGAACAAGGAACTCAAGTTCTTCTTTCCAAGAAGATAAAGTCTCGTCATAATCAGCTCTCTTTTCTGTGGTCTTTTCATTCGAACAATCATTAACAAAGAGATCAGGTTCAGTATCCTCCTTGGATTCTTCTCCTGTAAGTTCTGCGTCCTTTGTTGATAGAAGATGATCTACACTTGCTGTGTTTACTTTTGTAGTCTTTGTGCTCTTGACACGCGAACTCATTATATTCTCAATAGGAAGGAGGGAATGTCTAACCCCATGCCACGATTGAAATCTAGCTGCTTTTGATTCCTTTGAAATTTGCTCTTCTTTTTTAAATTCATTTAAATTCTGCACTCGGTTACCCGATTCTTCAGAATGTTGAACTTCTTCGGTTTCTAAGGGTTTCTGGTTTTGAAGTTCCCTTAAATTCTCTACCTCATTTTCAGGTTCTTCAGAGTGTTGTATCTCCTTTCCAGGCTCTTCGTGATATTGCAGCTTCTTCTGGTATTCCTCTGCAAATGCTTCAGGTTCCACTGGCAGTTGCACCTCTGACTTGGATTCTACAGGTAGTTGTACTTCCGCTTCAGGTTCTTGCACCTCCACCTCAGGTTCCACTGAAAGTTGCACCTTTCTCTGACAGTCTTCTGTTGAACCAGCCGAATCCTTCTTCTCACTTGGATCATTTCCCTTGTGTCCACTCTCTGAAATACTCCTGTCTCCCAATTCAGCAGATTCAGCATGTAATCTCTCTCTAGATTTTTCCTCAAATGAGCAAGATTGATCAGGTTTTGATTGCCGTTGAAGGAAAAATCCCCATTTTTTTGATCTTTCCCCTTCTTCCTCCTGATATCATGAATATCTCAGTTAATACATGCAAAATTAAACTTGTTTACTTCTACTCCATCCACTATTTTTTTTGTAATAGTGAAGACTAAACATTTTACAAAATAATCCAGAAGAGTGACGTTAAGGATTGCTGATAATGAAGAATGAGGATAAGAGGTACACACATATAAATTCTACTACGACAAGTACAGAGTTGTCTCTTCATCGCTTATGCCTCACATTTGACACTACAAAATAAAAAGATTTTACAGAAAGAACAGCTACTGTTCCATAACCATGAAAAAAGCACTCAAGAAACTTCATTATATTGATTACATTATCAAGGTTGTAGAATTAGAATCCTTTTGATTCAAAATAAAGGAAAATGCTTCAAAAATCATTAATGGACAAGGTTAAGAAATCTCAGCAATCCTGACCCATTTTCACTTTCAGTCATTGGACAAGGTAAAATTAGAACAGAAGTATACCTTGTATATATTTATGTATTCTCTATATGTTTGTATATGTTGAGGTCTCAAAGCAAATCCATAGGCATCCCTAAACATAGTGATGTAATATTATATATAATACAAGTAAAAATAATAAAGCAAACAACCCAAAAGATCTTTGAGGTGAAAAGAGTCAATATTAAAAACAGAAATACAAATACTGTGTAGAAAAAGAACAAAATGGAAGAAGAAAATCTAAAAAGAAACTTGCCTAGAATCAACCTCCAATGAGCGCCTACTCAACAAGGACAGCAACATACTTCATATAAAATACAATTCTAATGCCCATAGCTCTCTTCTCCATTCAAGCAGTTTCACAACTCTATTCCTCATACCATAGAATATGAATAACCTAACCTAACGCATCGTTCCCTTTATAGCATCACTAGAAGGAAAAGAAGAAAAAAGTTAAATTATTCGTTCAATTTTTTATCAAAGCAACAACTGACGGCAATGAATTTCAGGGAAAACAATCAATCAAATTTTGAATAGAGAAGAAAATGAAACAATTCAAAAAAGGAGGTTTTGCATCAAAAGAAAATGAGAGTAAGAATCCGTCAAAGAAATAAGCGGAATCGTAGGAAAGAGTCAGGCGTAGGAGAAAAAAGACATTTAAAAATGAGAGAGGGAGCAAGGTAAGTAGCACATACCTTGGAAATTGGACATTGTGGATGAAATTAAAGCTGTTATCCGTCATAATCGATCAACAAACTTCGAATACGGATGAGGATTTACCACGATTTCAGAAGATCCTTGAATTGGGGAACGGAATTCATGTTCTTTTGGGGATTTGAAGTCGTAAATCAAATCAAAATGGTGACTGTGAAAGTGGTTTATAGTCGTTACTCGTTCGCTTTTGGAATAGGATACATACGGCGGGCATCTCATGATGCGCCGTCGTTTTGTAACTTCTAAGAAAACCAAAATCTACCTTGAAATACCTTGCTAACATAAACAAACAAAATTCAACAAAAGCATTTAGAATTTTCCTTATAAAATAGTAGTTCCAATTGGGGGATGCGTAGCTCTTACGGAATTTTTTTTATATAGCATGCTCTCTGTGAATGTTTTTAACCATTTCATATACAAAAATTATTAACAACGTATAACTTCAATGATTGGTAACAACAAGAGCAACAACTATGTCAAACGGATTCTAAATATTTGATTACGATTGTTTTTATTTATTTCAGAGAAGAAAAGTTATTATAAAACATTTGTTACACTGTATTTTATATTAGTTTCACTTTATTATTATTCAAATTCTTAGTTGAAAAGAAATCTATAAATTACCTCTAAGGTCACCAATTTTATAAATCCAGTGTAATAATTAGTCATGTAATAAATTATAGATGACTCGTGTAATACCTCATTTGAAACATACAAACAAGAGAATGGACATTCTTAATAGAGTAGCATTTATTTGAAGCAACCAAAATCGGTTCATTATTTCACTTCATTATTTAGTTTTCTAAGATCAAATGTTGATGTCACATGAAAATAACATAAAATGAGTTTTGTGGACAATAAGTTTCAATGGCTTGGTAAAGCAATTTTAAGCTTGCCTAATGTGGAGCAAATAGTAGCATTCTTAATGTTAAAATAGTACCACTACATATCATAATTAATTTTTGAGCATATCAATAGTTAAATGAGATTTTGTTGATTTAGGGTGAAGCTGCTTGCTCTGAAATGCGACAACCTTTGTTGGATCTGGTTTTGTCTGCTTGTATGCCCTTATCTCGCTCATCTCCTGCAGTCATTAATTTTTAAATTAATCAATTTTATCACATTTTTCAAAAAAAAAAAAAAAAAAAGAGTTACATTTGAATATATGCAAACCTGAATCCAAGCTGCAAGTTTAGGCCTCCCAGCAGTAATGTCATAGTTGAATGCTACTGAGAACTGGATTTGAAATCTTTCAACAAATGGCATATAAGCTATGTCCACCTTTTTTCAATTTTAATAATCCGTTTAATTGCATTTTTATATGAAATTTTTAAAATTTAGAAAAGAAAAGGCTACTTACAAAATTAAACTGGCCTAACATGAATGGCCCGTCCTCCAGTTTTTTTTAGAGCGTTTTCCAAGTAATCAAAAGCAGAACCTTATGCACAACAGTGGGCAATCATTAATTTTATTAATCAAAATGATCCATAAAATTAAAAAATGCAAAATAAGACCCGCTTGTTGGAGGGAAATAATTCCTCTAAGTGAAGTATACAGAATTCCATTTAATTTGTCTGAGTAAGTGCTCCTCAGCTAATTGTTTCTTAGCAGGATCCTGCATTAGTTAACAACACTCTCTTTAAGTTAAAATCATTACTAATTAATAAATTTTTATCTTAATTTGTAAAACTCAAGATTATTGCATTACAACTTACATTAGGAAGAAGAGACGGTCCGTCGATTCTAGTATCTAAATATTTCATTAAATCAATACTCTCCCCTATGATTTTTCCATTGTGTTCCAAAACTGGCACCTTTTTTACAATATAATGTAATTATTATTATATATAATGACATATTCCGATTTAAAATGAAATTTGTATTATTAATGCAAGAAAATTAAACCTTATTGACAGAGTAAACTTTGGTTGCAATCCAAGGAGGTCTATTATAAAGGGCTAATGAAACTAGCTTAATTTTGTCCTGTAATCCCTGTATCATATCATTAAACAAAGGAAAATGTGAAATTGAATTGAATTGGTTCGAATAAAACCTTGTAATTCCGGACAATCCATACTCTTTGTGCATATGGACATAAGTAGGATGTATACAACCTTTCATTTCCAAAATTTACAAGTCATGTGATAAATCATACGTATAAGTTTAAAAAACGTATTGGAATTTTCTAAAGTTTAAAAATTAATGTACCGAATGGTTCCATAGCGCCGTAGTGGGATCCAACACCGGAGGCAAATTCTCTTCTACGATGCTCATGTCCGAACTGTAAAAATTTGGTTTCATAAAACAAAACATGAATTAAGCAAAATCAACAAAGAAATAAGATAATTCAGAAAAATAATAAAAGAAAAGAGAAGATGAAAAATGGTACGCGATGGCATCCATCGTTGGATAGTTGCTTAATTAGCAAGAATTAGAAGTTGTAGTAATATGTAATATATCCTTTTTACTTTTCATATTACAATACTTCATTTCTAATCAATGATATTATTTATTTGTTATTATGTTCAAGTTCTTCAATGCTTATTATAATACAAATATATTTTTTATGACAAACCAAATTACTGAGTCAAATTAAGAGTAACTGCCTCGCTCTTTCAGCTAGGAAATAATGCAAGTATAAGGCAACAAGTTAAGACTTTTGCATTTTTCAATTGTAGCTGTTAAAACAGATAAATCAATAAATTAGTATTCCCTACATTAAGTTTACTAATTTAAGAATTCACAAAACCGCAACTTTTTCTCTCTTCTTCTTTCTTTATGTAAGATTTATCTTTGAGGATGAAGAAGATGCTCTTTTGAGCATTCTTCCTCCTCCCAATCAGTTCTTTACTGTTTTGAATTTTATAAGTTTTTGTGATTTTAGATTTTTTTGTGGAATAAACTGCATATGGTATATTTATCGAGTTTCAGACTTTCAGTTATGCAATCTTCTTTCTCAATTGTGGATCCGCTACTATACAACATGATTTTGATAGTTTTAGTACCGGGTTGGATTCCATCTAATTCCATACACGTTGATATTTCACACTACGTACGGAGATCTATAAATCTTTTAAGCAAGATCGTTCAACATATGTAAAACTCGTTGGTGTAATGGAATGCATTGGATTTCTTATGATTGTGGATCTACGTGATATAGAGCTTAAGAGAATATATTTTGTTGAATTGTAATTGTCTTTGTAATTTCTTTATGTTTTGCTACTGCTCATGTGACAAGTTATTTTCCTATCTCACATGGTTCCAATTTGGTGGGATTAAGTTTATTCTGAACTTAGTAAGATATTTTGTTTGATTTGTGTTGATGTATATATCAGTCAAGATTCATTTCAGGAAAAAATCCTCTTTCTCTACAACTAGCATGTCCCCGATTTTGTTCCTCATTCAAGTTTTGATAAATTTTAAACAGCAAGAAAAAAGAAATGAGCAAATAAAAAAGAGAAAATTAAATGAAAAGAAAAATATTAAAAAATAACACTGTAAAAAATTGAATGGAGAGAGAATTGGGGACAAAATAGTGGGATAAAAGATTTTTTTTCATTTATATTTCCATATTAATAATAATTTCATTTTACTAAAAAAGTTCTGAATGAAAGAAAGTAAGAGAAAAAAATTAAAAGATTGGCGATTCTATATTGACACCAGCTAGTTAGACACCCATTTACATTTTACAATATCCATTTACATTTTACAATTTCCACCCTTCATCTTTGAGTAGTTAAATCTCCACCATAAAATGAAAACAAGATGAAGGCGGATATAAGATTTTGTTCTCGAAAAGATAAGATTTTGTATACCAATTCTACAGATGTATAAATAGGGTGTTATCTAGGAGTTTAAAGTATAATTAGATATCATAGTTGCAAAAATTAATGTACACACTCAATCCGGAAAATTTCCCAAAAATGCAAATGTACTGAAATCAGTGAATTACCTATTGACATGTAATATTACCAAATCAACCGAAGTTTAACCCTTGATTCTACCGAATTATTGATTTCCTAAAAAGTAATTGAGATTTAAAAGTACATAAATATAAAAATATTTCATCCATAAATTTTATATCAGTATAATTACCATGTTATTATATATATATATATATATATATATATATATATATATATATATATATATATATATATATATATATATATATATATATTTATTTTGAATTCTTATCTTCATGTTTTAGAAAGTTTTAGGTACGTAGGTTTCAGTCGAGCCTACGACGGCATTGTAACTTCAATTTAAAAATATATTAAAAAAAATTGTTCAATCACATGCCTGCCTAGATCGATTTTTAAAACACAGGAAAAATATTAACTTAAAGAAAGTTTTGCTTAGGACCACCCGACTACACAAAAACGTGACAGTGTTATAAAGTATCCCGCCTAAACAGTCGTCTAGTCCGATCTTTTAAAACACTATTATATCTAGAATTCTTTTACACTCCTATTTTTACTCAACCACATTGGAGTTAGTGATAGTATGAGATTTTACTAGCAGTCAAACGGGATGGTATGATATGATTTTAATGAACGGAATATAGTTTAAAGTACTGTATGTAGGTCATGTTCTCTTCAACTTCTGAAAGCTGAACTGAACTTAACATAACTGAAATGAACTTAACTTAACATAATTGAACTTAACTAGACTGTACAAAACTTAACTGAACTGAACTTATTTCAGTGTAAATTTATAGTTACATATAGCTGAACTTAACTTAACTAAACTAAAATGAACTAAACTTAATTGAATTTGAGTCCAAGATAGCGATTGTAACGGATACTGGACCCGATCCGAATTCATAGATCTAGATTCGTTATTTAGGATATGTTTCTTGTTTTTATATATTAGTCGGATCCGGGTCCAAGAAAACGAATACAGATTTGCTACTGGATTTTACAATGGGACTCGGATCTGGACCTGGACCCCGTAATTGAAGACTAATTGCACATTTTTATTTATTATTTCTCTCGAACTTATTGGATAGTTTATATTATTTGAGATCTATGTAAGTCTAGTTGCATGAGCATAAGTAAATGTACATGTAATTTATTTGAAACAATGTAAAAGGTACACGTATGAAAAGTTGAAACTAAGAATTAGATGTTAATTACAAGAGTTAGATTCATGGGATTCATTAGTTTATTTAAACAGATTTGTACCGGGTCCAAACTGAATCTGGTCCGGATCCGGCCAGTTACCATCCGTAGTACAAGAGAACAAGGCCTTAATACTTTTTTAAATATTATTTCATACAAAAAATTTTTGAGTAAATCTTGATTGATATAAATCAAATAAAATATCCCATCGATATCATAAAAACATAGGAATATATAGGTAAAACTTGGTGCAAGGGCAAAAAGAATACATAAAGAAAATTAAATAGCAATTCTTCAATCCATATGTATTTTCTTAACCTTCAAAGATCAACAAAATTAAAAATTCCAAAGTATTCTATAACACCAACCTTTTTTGTTTTTTAGATATGGAGCAATATTGTTTAAAACAGATAAATTTTTTTCACCTAAGATGAAAATTGATATGTATATTTTTATGGATACAATAGAGTTTAACCCAATGGTAAAACTATCGAAGTTGTATTATGTAACAACAAATATACAGTTGAAGAAGAAGATTGCATATTGAAAATTCAACAAAATATTAGATGTAGATTAGTCATCACAATAAATTAAAAGTACAAAAAGTAGAAAAGATTAAACATGTTGAGAAATCTATCAAACAAGGATAAAGATTCCCTAAATTTGCTTTACATTTGCAAATTTCAGTTAATATCAATCAATTATCAATTTAAATGATTGAGATTGAATTTTAGTTATCAGTGAGGTACACAGTGAAATTAGATCCCAACCATCAAAATTAAATAAGTGATAAAGTTGCTTATTGTATTGGATATCATTTTTTTTTTCTAATGCTTCATATACATTATTTGTGGAAGAAATGGGAAGAAAATGAACTACGCATGAAAATAAAGGAATCTAAACCAAAATCGCTACATCATCCCAAAAAACACTCTTGCAAGAGAATAACAACCACCAAAAAGCACTTTAAAGAGTAGTATTAACTTTTTAGTATATCAATATATAGTTAATTAATTGTGATTTTGTTCAGGCTGAATAACTGCTTGATCTGGAATGCAACAACCTTTTATGGATCTGGTTTTTGTATATTTGTATGCCCTAATCTCGTTCATATCCTGCATTGTTATTTTTTTTTTTATAAAGTATTTATGTTAGAACCCGCAAGAGAGATAAAAAAAAATCCAACTAGATTGGCCCCTTTTGCTATACACTGATAAGAGAATAAGTTATACACAAATAAACCTGAATCCAAGTTGCAAGTTCAGGCCTGCCAGCAGTAATGTCATACTTGAATGCTAACAAGAATTGTGTTTTGTATCTTTCAACAAATGGCATATATGCTATGTCTACCTATTTCTTACATTTTATTAAATTCATTAGTTCATTTGCATATAACAAAATTCAAATTTTATTTCAGTAAATTAAAGAAAGGCTACTTACCAAACTGAACTGCCCTAACAAGAATGGACCTTCCTCCAAATTTTTAAGAGCATTTTCCAAGTAATCAAAAGCAGAACCTTATATACATATTAGGTTAATTGATTAATCAAAAGGGTCCATAATATGAAAAATAAAATTTAAGAAATGTAAGCGGACCAGCTTGTTGGAGGGAAAAAATTCCTCTAAGTGAATTGTTCAGAATTTCAATGAACTTGTCTGAGTAAGAGAAGAGCTCTTCAGCTAACCGTTTCTTAGCAGGATCCTACATTATTTCATAACGGGTTTTTTTTTATAAAGATGACCTGGACCTGGTAATATAAATTAATCTTAATTTAAATATGTCAAAATTATTGTAGTACAACTTACATCAGGAAGAAGAGACGGCCCTTCAAATTCGGTATCCAGGTATTTCATCAAATGAATGCTCTCCCCAATGATTTTTCCATTGTTTTCCAAAACTGGCACCTTTTTATACAAAATAACAATCAATTTAATTTATATTTATCCAAATCAATGCTCTCCCTCCCCTATGATTTTTATTTTCAATGAATTAAAAAAAGCAAGAAAAGCAATAAATGGAACCTTATTAACAGGGTAAACTTTGGTTGCAAACCAAGGAGGTCTATTATAAAGGGATAGAGGAACCAGCCTGGTTTTTTCCTGCAATCCCTGCACCAATTTAAAGAAAAAAATATTCAAAATTAAACAAAAGAATGCAACATGAAATTAAATTGAATCGAATCGAACCTTGTAATTCCTAACAATCCGAACTCTTTGCGCATATGGACATAAGAATGATGTATACAACCTTCCATTTCCAAAATTTACAAGTCATGTCCATACATCATACAAAATTTTTTTTTAAAACATTTGTATTTTCTAAAATTTAAACTTAGTGTACCTAATGGTTCCGTCGAAGAGAGGAGGTGGGACAGAAGTGGGATCCAACCCGGCAGGCCAGTTCTCATCTTCCATGGTCAAATCTGAACTATAAAATTAAATTTCATGGAACAAAATAAAAATTAAATTTAGATTAATCAACAAAAAGAACTTAAATCAGAAGAAAAAATGAAAGAGAAGAGAGAAGAAGAATGGTACGCAATGGCATTCATCGTTTTGCTTAATTGGCAAGAATTGCGAGTCCACTCCAAAATTAATGTGGTGTATCCTTTCTATTTCTCTTACTTCGATTCTTCATTTCTTATTATTATTATTATTATTATTATTGTTATTATTATTATTATTGTTGTTGTTGTTATCATTATCATGATTATTATTATTATAATTGTTATTGTTATTGTTATTATTATTATGTTCTTCAAACTACAAAGTAATTTAAGAGAAATTGCGCCACACATTTTAAAAAATCATAAATATAAGGCACTATACGTTAAAGATATTTGAGATTTTTTTTTTGTATTAAAAGCACTGTTCGTAAACATTATTAGGATTCGGAGTTTGAGAAAACATATTTAAAAAATTGAGCATTAATTACTACTCCTCCAAAATTAGATGGAAGGATAAAATTATTTGTAAAAATGTGTTCAT
>CATIWQ010481471.1:0-34164 GCA_949673415.1 Euphorbia schlechtendalii | reverse complement strand
TTAACGTCCGGGGGACGGCCCACCAAGACACAGAGATTCGGGTCCGGGATAAGTTGCTTATTTCTTAAGTGATCACAATATATTACATCTACAGAAAACCGTTTTCTTTTAATTGTGCATATTCGCACTTAGGTCATTTTTAAAGTTTAGATGCATGATTCATGTATCGCGGAATAATAAATCATTCACAAAATGGAAAAATAAACCATCCACAAAACAGTAAGTAAATGCGGAAAGTAAAAGTGAAAAATGGAAATTACAAGGCTTCAAAAATCGGGGGATGCTACCGCCCGCTACCCTATTAATTACATTTTCCGTAAAATATGTGCTATAGCCAAAGGGAAAAATAAAAGCCTAAACATACATCTAACCTACATCCACAAAGGTTAGCACAGGGGATATATCACTTATGCTCGATTTGATTTTAGCGAGGCCCGTGTGGCCTAATTAAAAACATCGGCGATTTTAAAGTTATTAATTTAAATAAAACCCTTCGTTTCATTAGCACATTGGTTGGTCAATTTTAATTAATGAAAATGATCGCATGGCAAAAGGTGAGGTCTGTTATCCGGGAATAATTTTAATTCCCTTCTTTAGGGTATTCTAATAAAAGAAGAAGAGAATTACAATATTTACAATAAAATAAAATAATTCCTAAGTTCACATGTAGAAAGAAATTAAAAAAAAAAGACGAGCATGAAATAAGCTGCTATAGGAACTCAAAGGCTTTACCCTTTCGGCGTGAATCTAGTTTGGAGAGTCCGTTCGATCCCCAGGAGCGTTCCTCATTCGTATTGGTTTAATTGAAAAGGTTGATGTAAAAGTCAAAAAAATCTTCACTTAATTCTTGGGATTTTAGTGTAAATTAATTGGAAAAAAGAATTGGTTGGTTGGAAAATAAAGTGTTTATTTATCCAAAAGATAATCAGACTCGGGTTCTAAATTGGTTTTAGACCCGAGAATATCTGAGGATTTAAGAAGAAAAAAATGCAAAAAATTTTATAAAAAGATGAAGAAATTTGAGTAAAAGATGAAGAAATTTGAGATCCAAAAGTGTTTTGGATCCAAGAAAAAAGAAGTTAGAAGAAAAGAATATTTTTTGTATCTTTTATCTGAAGAGAATAATTTTTTTTCTGAATTTTTGAGCCCTTGTGTACTGAAAAAGACCAGACTATTTATAGGAAAAAAAGTACCGAAAAAAATCCAAAATAGGGAGTTTAGCAAGGCAGCCTGCCTTGCCTTTTTGGCGAGGTTGCCAGCCTCGCCAAGTTTGGCGAGGCTGACTAGCCAAGGAGTTTGGCGAGGCTGCCTCACCATTTTTCGGCGAGGCCTGCCTCAGACCTGGGATTCCGTCTCCTTCGAGTTTTTATTATTTTTTTCTTTTTTTGAATGTATTTTCGTATTTTTTAATTAATTAATTTTTTATATATTTATTTTTTTACATATACAAGTCTACATTTCCAAATAACCCAATTAAATTATTTTATACCCTTAAAAATATTATAAGACTTTAAATTTTCACTTTAAACCTTTTAAATATTTTCTACGGTCCTAAATATTTATTTAGGGTCCCAAACATTATTTTTATCGAGGAGAACTCTCATTTGAAGAATGTCGGACGGTCGAAAATCGTGTGATTCAAGGATAAATATCCCGGAAAGTCGTCATCATTGAACGCGCGAGCTGGTAAAAAATCTCGTGCTCACACCGGGGAAGGTCAGTACTTTCTAAAAATATATTACATTTATTTATTTTATTTTCTTTTACCATACAATTTTCTAAATTTCATTCTAGATTTGAAAAGATTATGAAATAATTATCTTGGAGGTGATACGTCATAATATTTCATCTTAATTCTTGACAAATAGAAGATTTTCTTCTATTTTCCTTTTCACGTTCATGATTGTCAATCGTGCTCGTGAATTTCCCTATGAAACTTTCTGTTTCTCAAAATTCTGTTAGTCATGATCGCAAATTGTGATCACGATCGCGATGTGAGAGAAAACTGTAGCAATTTTGGCAGTTTTTTGACAGTTTCTCTCAAACTCTACATATAGGGTAGTTTTCTCATAATTTTTCATTTCAGATATCTGAAATTCCTTTCCTTTCAATTAAAATTTATGTTCTAAACCTTGAAATCAATCAACCCTTTTCATTAAAATGGTTCACTCAAACAAATCTATTCGTATTCCTCCTTGAGACCTGCAAGAATGGTATGAAGCACCTTTTCCTATTCACTCTCGAGAGGAAGGTGATCATTTCAAAACCATTAGATTTCACTAGTTCTTATGTCATTCATAAGAATAGTTTCATTCAATTAGGAATCTGTGAGAGGGTAATGTATTACCTTGGAATCCTAAATATGGTTCTCTATTCCTCTATTTATATTGGGAACAGTGAAGATAACTGTAAGGAAATGCTGATTTTGTTAGTATGGACAAATTCTAAGATGAATTGTTTGGAGTATCGACATCAAGGAAAGAAGTATAAATTGTCAAGGAAGAAGTTGGAGCAGAATTTGGGGTTCCCTAAAGATTGTTTCTACAAAATGCTTCCAAGTTGGGATCCACTACCAACATAGAATTGCCTTACTGGAGAAGATGAATACAAATAGGAATCTGTCTATAGCCAATGGATCCGAGACCCCTATTTGCTCACTCTACAGTTCTATCTAAGTAGTGCACTTTTTGGTAAATCTAGTTCTAACACAGTCATTCATGAAGAATTGTTTATCTTGGAAGTAGTTTGGAATGGCTTACCTGTGGATGTATCAGGGATTATGATGGGGACTCTTATGTCTGCTGTAATTAATCCTGATGGGGACTCTTGTGCAAAATCTTTACTGACGAAGATGAAATTCAGAAGTTAACTACGGAAATTTTCTTCAAACATGGGTTTCTAACTAAGTGTATTGGTGAGGATGGGATAATTTATGATTAGAAATCGTGGGATGAACGAATGGAAGTCGATAAAAAGTGTGAAAGAGAAATTGCTAGGGAAGAAAGGAGTAGTTCAGCCAATCTTAAGAGAAAGTTGAATGAATTAATGGAGGAACAAATCTCTATTCATCGCACAATTAGCAATATCCATATTTTGGTATGTGATGTTGAAAGGGATTTGCAGGAATCACGATTTAAGATTGATCAGATGATTGAATCACTAACTCCCCAAGAATAGTTTCCTTTCCTTTCACTATTTAGAAAATTTGTATTGGTAGATTTCAATTTGTTCTATGTTTCGAATTATTCGTGTTTGTTTGTTTAATTGTTTTCTTTTGTTATGATTGCTTGTAAATATTTGTTATTGTAAATGAAAATAAATTTGAACAACAAGAGGTTGATGTTTAATTGCTATCATCACCATGATTACTCAAGGTATAATAGTAAATATTTATTGTTTATATTTAACAAAGTTTGTTTGTGTTTGTGTTTTTAAGTTTTTATAGGTGCAAGTTTAAAAATTGAAGAAATTTGAAGATCAAAGAAGATCGCGACCGCGACTCAATTCGCGCTCGTGAACACTAGATATCAAATCATTTTGTTTCTATCATGAAGAAGTCACAATCATGACTGACCTTCGCTATCATGACACGAGCAAAATATAACCTTTATAGAACTTGAACTGACACGCGCTAGATGTCCGCAACCGCCATTAACGGCTAGTTTTGAGCCTAAATAGCTATAATCCCATTTATGACCAATTAGAGGCTTCTTAAACCTCTATTAATAGGTCCAAGTTGAACCCTAGCCACCACACCTTCTAAAAAGCCTTCAAAATTTCTAATTTTCTCTTCTTCTGCCTTCAACATCTAAACTTTTTCAAACCTTTTACTTCAAACCAATATGACTCGTGTGAAGAGAGCAGCACACAAGAGAGGAGCTCAATCTATTCAATAAGAATTTGATTATCCTTTCCCATTGAGGACAAGAGAAGAGGGTAAGAAATTTCAAAGCTAAGCAAATTAGATATCATCGGTATGATATTCCTCGATTTAGTCTTCTTGGAAACTCTTAATCTCCATAAAGAGATGGAAGTCTACCTTTTAGCTCTTGGTCTTACAAAATTTGTTGTTTTGCGCTTTCCTCAAAATTGAGATTGGATTGTCGAGTGTTTGGTAACATTCGATGTCGAAGATTCAAGGATAAGGGCAATACAATTTCGAAATCAAGGACAACAATACACCATCACTTGAGAGATTATGGGTGATTAGTTTGGTTTCGAGATTGCTACTTCATCAAGCATGATGGATTCGTTTCAACCTAATCAAGTTTGGGCAAATTTATCGGGTAAGAGAGTCTTCGATCCCAAAAATTCTCCTAACAAACTCATTAAGGATGAATGCATTCTTATTCTCCACAAATACCTTTCCACTTCGGTATTTTGTCGAGTAGAGAATACGAAGGTCCAAAAGAAAGACTTGTTTGTTCTTTCTTGTGCTATGATGAAACAAAAAGCGAAATTTGTGGATGTTATATGGGATATGATGAAGAAAAACTCAACAAGCATGAGAAGCAAGATTGGAGCGGCCGAGATTATCGCTGCCATAATCTTGGGTGGTAGAGGAGAACTACCCTATGTTCAACAGCTGGGTGAGTATTTTCAATACATAGATGGGACATATTTAAAGAACACCGGACTACTCTAAGAACACGAAGGTGTTTATTCTTTTTATTCCTACTCCAACCGCACCAAGAAACTCAATTTGACTCAAGAAGATTCTTCCATCGGACCATCAAATCCATCTGTTAGCTGTTTCAAAGGAAAAGCCCCGATGATTGAAATAGAAGAAGATGATGAAGAAGACGAAGAAGCTTCGGAAGATTGGAAGGTGAGCATGCAACTTAAATTGGATAATTGCCAAGCAGAACTTGGAGTTATGAAGAAAGACATGAAGATTCTAAAGAAAAGTAATAAATCGATGCTTCGAAAATCACTTTCATTCTTTAGAAAACAAAACTGTCAATTCACTCCTAGTCCACCGAATTCTCCTTCATAGTAGTTCAGGTTTATTCTTTTTTTCAATTCTATTTTTAGACTAGCTTTAGCATAGTTTTTAATTTTTATAATGTCTCACAATGAGGAAATTGTGTTCTTTAAGTGTGGGGGGCATTTGTAAAAATCCCATAAAATCCAAAAAAATTGAATAAAAATGAAAAATCGAAGAATTTGAAAATTTTTTATTTATTTTCGTGACATTTATACATTATCTATTCTTATACTTAACTAACATTTTTCCAAGGTTATTGTGAGTGTTAGTTATTTACAAGTTTGATGTTAGTGCAAAATTTGAGCATGTGTTGAATTTGAGCATTATTAGCACAACATTTATCAATTTCGCAAGGATGAGTGGTGAGTAACATTCGAAAGCAACATTCCAAGTAAGTTTCGATTTATATTTCAATGCAACATGAATTAGTATAGGTTATATAGTTTTAGTTTAATACTTTCGATAAGTTTAAGTGGACTAATATCTAATGGTATTCTTACTATGAGTTTTATATGCAAATCTCGAATAAGTCCTATAAGTATTGAGTGTGTTTAAAGTGTTAGAAAACTATAGCTATAGCACTTTGAAATTGATCAATAAAGGATGAGGGTATTAAAGAAAAATCAAAAGAAAGAGAGGATAACCAATGAGTTACGCAAAAGGTGAGGAATGGTACGGAGCAGAAACTACAACCATTCATTGAGTTACAAAAAAAGAAAAGAAAGCATAGCACGAAAAATGGGTGCAAAGTACAAAGTACTTCCAAAACATATGCTTGTGGGAAATTTATTTAGTGATACCATATGCACATTACTAATTTGAGGGAAATTTCAAACTTCTAATTGAAATCTTTTGCAACATGGAATGTGGTACTCACTGTAATAGTCTTTCGCCAAATGAGGTACAAACTTGTTTACCAATTTATACACTTCTGTTGAATTTACCTTGAGGACAAGGTAAAAGTTAAGTGTGGGGGTATGATTAGTGTATAATTACACTTATTATCATTATAATTTTACACACTAAACACTATATTTTAAATCATTTTCTGACTTCATATAAAAGATTTCACATGGTATGTAGTTGTTTTTTATGCAAATGCAGATACTAGGTAAGTCTTGAGAGTAAAATGATCTAAAGTGGAATTCTATGAAAAAAGAGTGAAAAAGATGCAAAAAGATGCATGGAACTCAAAGATTTGGCTTAGGATCGAAGCTGTCAAAGATTAGTGAAGTTGCAAGGAGAATTATGAAGAAAATGCATTTCATGGTCATGACAATCGTTCGTGGTTGCAACTTATTCTTCTTCAGAACATAAGTCTGCCAATCAAAGATTCACGATCATGACAAGTATATTACGATCGCGACTTGGATGGTTTTCTGGTTTTATCTTCTTAACTACCAACCGCCAGATAAGCATAATCAACCACCATCAACTACCAATGAAAAGACACTTATCAGAAGACAACCAATCATGAAAAGGTGCCTATCCATTGTGGATTAAATCAAAGCTTCTCAACCAATCATAATGAAGAGATGCAAACTTTCACCAATAGACACAACTCTTCATTTGGATAGACGCAACCCTTCGAACTCTATAAATAGGGCTCCAAACCTTACAAATTTCATACACCACCAGAGAGGAGAACATTAGAGTGCAATTATAGAGAAATATAGTGTGTTTATAGATAGAGAGTTCACTACGTTCATAAATGTTAGCGAGAAAATGTTTAAGTGATTTGAATCCTTATTACGATCACTAGATTTCTCTACATTCTTGAGCGATTGTTGTATAAGTGTACTTCCAAATCACTTATTAATAAAAATTTTTATTCTTTAATATTTGTTTGTTCAATATTCGCAAAGAATAACATCCTAGCAGAGGTTCTATACGGGCTGAGACCGAATTCAAAGAAGACACTGGAATTGCAGGAATTGACGACTCCCATTAAAGAGTGGATATGATTTGATCAGCTTTAGCTTTCACTTGCATACCTTACAACTTTGCTTTGCTTTCTATTTGTACTTCCTATTTCGATGTTTATGATATGTCTATGTGTCATAATGCATAATTCGTGTTAAGTCTTTTATGTTAATCAAGTTGTATGCGTTGGAATTAATTTTAAGAGTAATTTCAGGGTTGACAATATCGTGTATAATCACTAAAAGTGTGAAATAACGTTGTTTAGTAAGCCAACATTTTTGGAATGGTAACTTGCTAAATATGGCTATGTGAGAGCGACCCGTACTAAGCATAGTATTGACATTGTCCAAGTTTGTATAATTGTCTTAATTCGTTTGTGTTAGGTTTAGAAAAGTTATTTCATGTGTTGCTCTGGGGCGAATAATTGAACATCTGAGTATTTAGAATCCAGTCTGTTAGATTAGTTTAGTGAATTATGACATCTTTGTTGAACTTGCATGCTTTCTCTACTATCCTAATTTCGTAGGAAAAATCTATATATTTAGGTTCTCTAATCTTTCATACCTATATTTACTCATTTTTCGTTCTAATCCTTCTTTCCTAACCTTTACTTTAATATATTTTATTTTCTTTATTTTATCTTCATTTTCGATCTTTAGAACTATTCCTTCCCTGTGGGATAGATATCTTTTAAAACTACATCGCAACTGTATACTTGCAGTTATCATTATTTTTCTATTTGATAAGAGGTACTGACAACACCTATACCTTTTTGTGAACAAGTTTTTGGCACCATTTATATAAAGCTGAATTTTGTGAATAAACTATTAAACTTATCTGTAGACCGAATTAATAAGGAATAATGAAAAGATAGGGAAAAGCATTTAGAGCGAGCAAGGGAATTTTCCTGTTGCAAGTGGGCCTCGAAAAGAAAATGGGTTGTTCGAGGTGTAGCCCGCGTAGCTACCCTACGAGAATGAAAAGCTCACATGTCATTACCAGCCTGCAAGTGTGCAAGCGTTGCCTAAGCCAGTGCTTGCGCGGGCTTACAGCTGCAAGCTAGCAAGGTGCGCGGGCCGCAAGCATAGGCTTGCGACTAATGAGGGAAGCCCGCTATGGTTTCCCACTTGAAACTCATGGTTTAGCCCATGAGTTTCCCTATTCCCGCGGCTGACCTAATATGCATGGGATGGGTTTATCCCATCCCATGTAGAGTTATTGGGGGAGTCTATCAGTCCCCCATTTTTCCCTATATACAGGCTTGAAGCCTCTAATTATTTAGACACTAGAAAAGCTTAAAAAGCTAATTTTCTCTTTGATTTATACTCTCTTATTCCCTTTGTTGTGCAAGATCCTTCTTGAGTTTCTCCAAACAAATCAAAGAATTCTTATAGAAGGCTCTAAGTTCAGGTGAGCATTCGGGATTATTTTCTGGTTGATTTTTTTAGTAGTCTAGTAGCTGCTGTCAATTGACGGGTTCTACCTCTTCGAGGTTTTGGTTGGTTAAGATTCGTGTATATCAATCATAGAGGCTATCCTAGTTTGGAAGCTTATGCTAAAGAAATTACTCAAAGGGAACACACCTATCAAAAGAGAGATGAAGCACGGATCAACTGGTAATGCTTTAATCTTTAGATGCTAGGTTTCTTTTATATGTTTTATAAACCTAAAAGCATCTATGGAATGCTTTAACTTAGATTATATTAGTCATGGCATGCCTTGGAGATCCTTAGGTTAGTTTTAAGTTTTGAAATTCTTCCTTGCAACGATTGCATGGTCAATTACTATCTTGATTAACCAATAGTCTAGACTTAAATAAAGCAATTTACCTGTAGACTCATGATCCACCAACCGTTACTTACTTCTTTTTTTTTTGTTTTTCTATTCCTTTCAGACATGTCAACTCCTGAACAACTTGCTATTGATCTTTTAGCAGCCAAGAAAAAGGTGATGAGGAGCTAAAGGACCAAGATGGTCACAATAAAGGTAAGGGTTAAGAGCCGGCTTGAGGTAGGTGTTGGCTCCTCCGAACAAAAGGGTCATATGGCGAGGGTTTTGAATGACCCATCCACAATGAAGAAGCAAAAGACTGCTCATGTAAACATCTGAATTTTGCATTTTATTTTCATCTATCTTCATAGTTTATTCATCTGCCTTAATCATATTGCATATTTATCAGGTGGTTGAGATGGCTCATCGGTCCTCCAACCAGTCTCCACCAAAGCAATCGTTTGGTGGATGTTTTTGTAAGGGAGGGCTTGACACTGACTGCAGGGATCTTAGAGTCCAATCCCTCCTTAAGGTTTACTTCCCTCTTCCAAAGAATGTGGAGAAACTAAAGGATAAGGCAATCACCATTTTTCAACTGTCCTCTTCAAATACCTCACTTCTATAAGTGATCTCTTATGTCATTTTTCTTCAAGTTTTTCTCACATGGTTTGTAGTTGACCGATCATCTATCTATCTTTTAGGTGATATAAAGGACGAGTGAGCTCATACGATGGGCTCGTAAAGACCATCGTTTCGAGGTGAAGTACAAGTTGGTGTCAAACTAGGTCAAGGACCTTGAGGCCAAACTCACTGCAGCCATGCGGAAGGTGGAGGATGTTGAAAGAGCTCGGGTGAGGGAAAAGAAGGATGCAAAGAAGGTAGCGGAGTCCGTGAAGAAGTTCAAGGAGGTGGCCGTGAAAGCCGTTGAGCTGGAGGAAGCTTTAGCCATGTTGGAAGAGGAGAAAAACAATGCTGTAGTGGTGACTGAAGTTATCACGAATCGGCTGCTTGAGTACGGCTACCTCTATGGTGAAAGGGTACTTCTCACCAGCTAGGCCATTTATCCAGACATACTAGATGACTTGGTTATGGAGGTAGACTTTCCAAGCTATGACAACTTGGATACCCACCAACGAGAGAAAGAGCGCCAAGAGCAAGATGAGAGGGAGGTAGACAGTGGCGTCCACCTAGAAGTCTCTTAGTCGGTGATTCCTCCGGTTAAAAATGTTCAAGATGCTGAGCCGATTGCCAATGCCTCTCCCCCACCTGTTGCCACATAGATTTTTATCATTTCTTGTAGTTTTGAGCCTGTGTGGCGTATATTTTGCAAGCCCTTGTGGCAATTATCATTTGGTCTTATGTGTCACGTACCTAAATATTTATTAAATATTTTTTTTCTTCTCAACTCTTATTAATTGTCTTTGCTTGTTGCATTATCTTTTCCATATCATGCTTTCAACAAACAAAACCAAAAACTAACCAAGTTTAAGCAAGCCATCTTTATGATTTTTCAAAATGAATAAAGAGGCTATATTATCAACTACCGTACGAAGCTGATTAGTGAATAGTGGGAGCTAGGTATGCAAAGGCCATGTACTCAACTGTCCCTTAGAGGAAAATTGCACTTTAGGCTATTCAATTTCATAAGAACTTTTAGAGAAATGAATGAATTTCAAATAGTGTGTTCATTACTAAATTGCTCAAGTATTTTGAATAAATTCTTTTTCATTAAAACAGCAAAAGATAACATCAGCCGGTGTTTATGTGTCCGTTATCCTGCTTGTGACCCATTAGGGAATGGGTGCCTCATTAAAAACCTTATATGGAAAAAAAACCAATGGTAGAAAATCCATATCAAGGAGAAGTGTGCACCTTGTTATTCCCTATGGTCAAACGGGTGTAAAATATTACTAGAGAGAGGCTATGTTCAAAATTTTCGATGACTTTTTTCCATCTGTCTCGCTCAACCTATGATGTGAATCCAGTTACATGAAGCGTAATCAGAATTCAATGAATGTCTCATCCGTGAATTGAGGTTTTATGAAACACAAAAAAGATAGGAAAAAAGATTTAAAATCAAAGTATGAAATAAAAGTACCAATAGCATAACCAATCCTAGCAAATAAAATGAACAATCAAGCTAACATATAGTTAATGTAACCTTTAGAATTGAGTGAAAGAACCTAATATGGGGTAGTTTCTCAATTTTCTAGCAATAACAATTGATCACAATCAAAATAAAACTTCAAGAACAAGATCACAATCACTCTCACTCAAAGAAGAAGCTGATATTCCATAAAGGAAATATGAAATTTTATTAATCATCAAAAACTATCTTAAATAAATAAAAACTTATCTATATATAACATTACTAACCTATGGCATGAAATTAGATGTAAAATTTGCCTAAATCTAAAATACTAGATCCTAATATCTTTAGGATAGAATTCATTAAAGCATTAGAAAGAATCACACTCTAATTTGAAATTTGAAACAAACTAGGAAATTGAATATACTAAATATTAAATAATAAAGGAAATAAAAAAATTAAAATAAGATACAAACTTCATTTTCTTCCATCATGTAATTGATCCATAAGAATTAGCCATGATCCTAATGGGTTAACATGTAACTTACACATGCGTGTCCAAAGCTCACTTAAGCTATCTCCAATTAGATCAAGTCTTGAACTCCTCTTTAATACATGAATCAAAAATTGGAATTCTTCATCTCTTTTTAAGCTGGTCTCACTAGAAGTTGTTGAAACTTGAGTTGAATTCAAAATCATCAAAATCTCTTTGATTTTCTTATTTACAACTTGTTGAACACTCTTTGATTTAGACTTTGTACATGTAATTAGAAAAGGATATTCCCACTTCAATTCCAAGTCTTTATCATTTTTATTCTCAATAATTAGTGTTCTTATTTTCATGTCAGCCTCTAGGTGGCCGGTCAAACGACCAGGTCGATTACATAGGGGCCTTCCCTATTGGCTCCTAATTTTCCATTTCCTTCTAGATTCTATAAGGCTGATGAGTCTCTTAAGATTAGATCCCCTTCTTTGAGTTTTACTTCTTTGACCTTCTTGTCATGATATCTTACTATCTTTGCTTTGTAGGCTGCCATCAGTATGCATGCCCGCTCACGCCTTTCCTCTATCCTATCTAGATGGTGAAGCAAGTTGATGTTATTTTGCTCCTCATTGTAAAATTTAACCAGATCTGAGGAAGTACCAATCCCAGCCGGTATGACCACTTCGACCCCATGAACTAGCATAAACGGAGTTTCTCTAGTCGGTTTGCATGGAGTTGTCTAGTATGAGCACATCACATTGTTTAACTCCTCATCCCATGCTCCTTTTCTTCCTTTCAGATGCTTCTTTATCCCCTCACCAACGGTTCTATTGGTGACTTTCATTTTCCCATTCGTTTATAGATGTGCGATGGATGAGAAGTATTGTTCAATCTTCAAATTGTTGCAAAAGGTCATGAATTCAGCCACTCTAAATTCTGACATCTTGTTTGAGATGATCTTTTTGGAAACACCAAAACAGATGATGATGTGGTACCATATGAATTAAATGACTCATTTTGGAGTTATGGTGCTCACTGCAATGCTTCTACCCACTTGGAAAAATGGTTGATCGCCATATGGATAAACTTCTTCTACAGGTTGGTTGTAGGCATGGGACAGGTAATGTCTATTCCCCATGTGAAAAATGGCCAACCAGTGATTTGTTTCTGAATGGCGTGTGGAATGTGGGATTTCCTTGTGTGAATTTTACATTAGTGGTAAACTTGTACGTACTTTTCCACGTCAACGATTATAGATGGCTAGTAGTATCTAAAAAGCTTTATGTGACGATTAGGTCTCGCTCACTTGATGGAATCCACAGGAACCTTCATGCATCTCAACAATAATATACTGGCAGGCTTTAGGTGTAATGCATTTTAGCTACGCGTCCATGTGAGAATTCAGGTAGAGTTGATTTTCAATCACCGCATACCTTGTTGATTTCTCTATTATCTTAGTCGCTTTTGATTTGTCACTTGGTAGCTTATCATGGGCAAAGTAATTGATGATTGGTTCCATCAATCCAAGCTCAATTTTCTCTAGTAGCATGATGTCTTTTATCCCACTTGATAATATCTGGATGACTTTAAATGGGCATTGAAGTGTTCTCCAATCATCTTTTATTAAGGCAGCTTTTGCAAGCTGATCCACCTCTTCGTTATTCACTTGGGATATGTTTCAACGTTCCATGCGATTCCTTTTGACTTGATCTCAAATATCAACCTTTGACCCTTCTCAAGGTACTTAATCATTCCCGCCTCTTTGGTGGTGAAGTTTTTGTTGACCTAGTTGGATATGAGTTTTGAGTCGCTCATGATCTTCATGCGGACTAGAGAGATTTCTCATATGAGTTCAAACCCTTTGATCATTACTTTGTACTCAGCCGCATTATTAGTTTCTGGATAGGCTAGCTTGGCCGAGTAGGTGAATTTGATCTTCTCTAGTCCATTGATCATAACTCCTATTCCTGCTCCTTCTTGGGATGAGGAACCGTCTACATAAATGATCATTCTTCTATTTTTAGTACGTCATCAGGGCTAAGGCCCACGAACTCAGTCACAAAATCAGCCAATACTTGTGCTTTATGGGTATTTCATGCTTTAAATCTTATATCGAGCTCGCCAGTTGGATGGCCCATTCGGCTAGTCGATTAGATGTCTTTGGCCTTCGCAAGAACTTTTTCAATGGGTAGCTTGCTCTTACGACCACGATGAGGGCTTGAAAATAGGTGAAAAGATTGATGGTTGTAGAGATGAGTGCTAATGCCAGCTTCTCAATTCATGGGTATCTTATCTCTGCGCCTCTTAGCTTCTTGTTTTTGTAGTACATCGGGTGTTATCCTTCACCATCTTCCTTTACAAAAATTGATCCAACTGCTTTGTTAGTCGCACCAGGCACATGTATAGGTCTTCACCATTTTTTGACCGGTTGAGTAGCTATGGGGATCCGAGGAATGTCTTAATGTTGTTGAAGGCCTTTGAGGAATGTCTTAATGCTATTGAAGGCCTCCTGAATTTCCATTCATGTGCTTGGGTCATTTTGATAATGGTTGCGAGTCGGGCCCACCTCCAATAATGAGGACTACACCTAGGTTCTACCATTTGAGTGATCTCTTATCTTCCTTATCTCTTTTGTCATTGTCATTTGACTTCTTGATTATGCCTTTGACGAACTATTCTAGCTTGCCCTCTTTGATGAGTTGGTGGACTTCATCCATGACGACTCGATAATCATCCATGTGGTGGCCCTTAACCTTGTGGAATTCATAGTATTAGCTCATAACTTGTCCTAGTTGGGACTCGATGGTTATCCTTGGGTAACGAAGGCTTCTTCTATCACAACCCTTTTATGTCGCAACCACGATGGCGCTCAAAGGAGCATTTAATTCCAGTCTGACACTTGGAATAAGGTTGAGGTAGTCTTTCCTGCTACTACCTCTTAGGTTGCTACCCCTCCTTCTATTAGATCTTCGATCTTCAAACCTAGGGTGGTTGCAGGCCACCCATTTGTGATCCCTAGTGTGCTGAAGTTCATCTATCTTGATGTGTCCCTTTACTATGTTCATCATTTATTGGAGGTTACCCGAGTTCCTTTGAATAATTTCTGCCCTCAATCGTTCACTACGAGTTCCTCTGATCATGGCTTCCTTCACAACGCTGAAGTCAATGTTTCACACTTGGAGGCAAGTGCGGTTGAATCTTTAGATATAGGTTCGTGATGACTTGTTGCGGCCCTGCTTGACATCGTGGAGTGTTCGCGAAGAGGTTCCGGCTAGTATGGAGCCAATGAATTGTGTGCAGAATTTTTGTTGGAGCTCCTCCTAGCTTTTGATGGAGCTGGATGGTAATGCTTCAAACCAGTAAGAAATCGGTCCAATGAAGGTGTTTTGGAAATACTAGCACGCATGGGCTTCAAAAACGTGTGCCATTTCCATTTTGTTTTTGAAAATTTTTACATGAGTTCGGGGGTCTGTGTCCCCACTGTAGTTGTCAAAATGAGGAGTTTTGACATATGGATTGAGTGGTTCATTCTAAATCCTCATGTTGAATGGGGAGTACGATTCTGTTAGAAGGGGTTCGTGCATAGTCACTATGAAGTGGTTGAGTCCCTCTTTGAACATTTTTATGAATTCAGGGTTGTTTAAGTAGCTTTTCTCTTCCCTTGTGGCTGAGGAGCCGGTTGGGATGGGGGCGAGGGTGCTGAGTGAGGAGGAGGTGGAGGTGGTGCTCCTCTATTGTACCACTAGTGGTGGTATGCCAGGTGGAAGTATATACCTAAGTGGCTGAATGGTGTCTGTTTATAATAGGTTGTTAAGGGGTGTTCGGGATGCTTTACTAGTCCCATTAGTTCTGCCAATGACAGGGTGGACGGTTTGCCGTTATTTGGCCTCATTGTTTTTAGGCAAGTTTTTCATCGTTCCTTGATCTGAGGGAGAGAAGAGAGGATGGGTGACCTCTTATGGTGAGTGGTGAAGATGAGTGGAGCAAATAACTTAGGCGTTGCGAATGGGTTAGGTAGCTGGTATTGTTGTGGCCGGTTAGGTGGATACCCAGGTGTGAAATAGCTACTCATGTTATTGTTACATTCCCCATTGACCATGTGACTGGCCATCAACGTGCGATTTGAGCCACTCAATAGGCTCAATAAATTTTGCCTTATCCGACTCTAGTCCTCTAACGGCATCTTGTATTTTTGTGCCACACTTTCGAAGAAGGTAACATTGTTTGTAGCTGATTGGGTATGGACATCAAAGTGTGATGTGTTGTGGGACAACATGGTTGAAGTGGAGGCGAGTTGAGTTTCTCCACTTCTTGTGTTAAGGATTTTGTCGGCTATAGTTTTCATGTTGAGTGTTTGTTCACTAGAACAAAAGTTTTGAATTTTTGTGGAACAATATCATTCTTTTGTTCCATGCTCAGCACACCACTGAAAGATTGGAATGAGAGAGTGACTCTCATGCACATATCTTCAGAGCATTGATCTTGTGTAGTCTGCCTTGTGTGGTGGTCGGAACTTATAAAACAAGGGGTGACTATGGGGGACTAGCCGTGTGACTGGAGTAACCTCTCCGATGCTTAACTTAGCAATAAAATTAAGAGAGGAGGTAGAATAACAGTGTAAAGAGTAGAGTAAGAATCATGTACCTCTAACATGTGATTGATGTTAGTATATATAGGAAGTGGATGAGTTCAAGTAGTGATGGTAACAATATCTATCACTAGTGGCGCATTCCCACTTGAAGTGTATCTCTGATACCAATTGATGTGAATTCGGCTACGCCGAACACAATGAATGTCCCGATTGTGAATTAAGGTTTATGAAACACAAAAAGATAGTAGGATAAAAGATTTAAATTCAAAGTATATATAAAATAAGTAGCAATAACATAACCAATCCTAACAAATAAAATGAACAATCAAGATAACATATAGTTAACACAACCTTTCAAATTGGATAACAGAACCTGTTATGGGGTTAATTCTCAATTGTCTGGCAACAACAATAGATCACAATTAAAATAAGACTTAATGAAAAAGATCACAATCACTTGAACTTAAAAAAGAAGCTGAATCACAAAGGAAATCTAAAATTTTTTAATCATTAAAAACTATCTTAAAACACATAAAAAGATGCCTATTTATTACTATCCTAGTGCACGAAATTAATTGTTGAATTTGTCTAAAAATAAATTATTAAAGTCATAATAGCTTTAGGATTGAAATCCTTAAAGAATAAGAAAAGAATCATACTCTAATTTGAAATATGAAACAAACTAGGAAACTAAGTATACAAACTATAAAATAATAAAAGAAATCTAATTTAATCAAATTAAGATATTACGCAGGAGCCACTTCATCATGTTATTGATCCAATAAGAATTAGCCAAGATCCTAATTGGTTAACATGTGATTTACACATGTTTTTCCAAAGCTCACTTAAATTATCTCAATTAGACCAAGTCTTGCACCACCATTCCACACTTGGATCAAAATTAAGATTTCTTCTTCTTTGCTCAAGATCACTTTGTTAGAATTTATTGTATATTGTATTGAACTTTGAATCATTGAAATCCCTTTGATTTGTTCAATTAAAGCTGTTTGAACACTTCTTGAGTTAGACATGGTAATGGGAATAAAAAATGGATCTCGCCACTCAAGTTTCATGTCTTTGCCATTTTTATACTTAATTATTAGTGTTCCTTGATTCACGTCATTCCCTCTCTCTATAAAAATGATTCATCCTTGAATCATGCTTAGCGTCAAGGAAATCTTTAACAATCTTTAGAGTATGTTCGTCTCTTCTGAATTTCTCATATATGCTGGGAGACTTGGTATAGATGTTCTAAGCATAAACTGATTCAGATTGTTGAAGACTTGAATATGACGTAGCTCACGTGGAATCTATTTTAGAAAAGGGTCGTAAAAATTCTGCAACAAAGAGAAAATAACACTAGGAGGATAATTGTCAAACTTAGTTACAACAAAGCTAAAACCATTGCACTTAAATGAATACACTTTCAAATTAGTGATTTCAACTATCTTTGGATCTCTCATGTTGACATAAAAAGTTTTTGCTTTTTCGACACCATTACCTTCTTCTCTTCTCAAAAACTACTAATCTTTTCACTCTTATTTTCTTTTACTTTAACCAAAACCCCATCTTTAATTATTGAATTTTGAATATGAAGTTAATCTTGGTTAACTTGCTCCGGTGTCAAAGGTAACAAGGTGTAATGTTTTCCTTCCTTAACGAGGGTGATTTTGTTCAATTTGCCATGATGAATGGCCTCACGATCAAACTACCACAGGCAACCTAGAATTAGATGACATGATTGCATAGGTACCACAACACATAAAACCTGATCATGAAATTTGCCAATCGAAAAATTGACCAATGTTTGTCAAGTCACTTTCACTTCATCATCATCATTAAGTTGAAGTCGATGGTAGTACTAGCAGTATTACAAAAACTACCAATATCCACAATCATACTACATACTTTTTCTCGGACATGATAACGAACATGAAATATATTATCAAAATTACGTTTACATGTACCTTGGAGAGAGAGTATTGTAAGTTTAGTAATATCAAAATTACCAATTGGTCACATCACTTAAATAGGTTGAGTCCACCTAAGATTGAATCCATTTTTAGTTGGATAAGGATGGGAGATGATTTGCCATCTCTATGTTTGAGGAAGACTCACTTCGCTGTTCTAGTCACTCGGTGGGACTGGATCACCACATAGTGATGGATGAGTGGTGACCACGCACATGTCTAACCATACCGGGTTATTATAGGGTACAACATATCAAACTTTCAGAATTTTAAAATTAGTATAAAAAGCAAACCATAAATTTGAATCTCACTCTGCTGTTGTGACCATAAAACACTGATTAGTTTTAGTTCAAAATAATTAGAGAATAACAAAACCTATTTATACTAAAATCCTCAAAATTTGCAGACAAAACCTGAACATGTAGGGCTTCAATTTCTCTTTATAATAACCTCTAATTCTACCTTAACATCATGAAAATCTCATAGAAAATCATATATATACCTTAATCTTTCCTTTCCTTATTCTAATTTGATGTTCTTTATCTTTCGTATGTCTCCTCATCTTTACTAAGTCTAAGTCTGCATTTATTTTTTGAGTTTGGGATATACTCTGATTGACTCATTCTTTTCTCATTCTATTTATATAAGGATACAGACTAATTTTCCCCTCCTTTATATTATTAATTATAAATACTAAAACTCATAACTATGATATACTCATATTTATTCTATACTAATTCTAATATACAACAACCCCAAATGATACTAAAATATTTTGAGTAATTGTAATTATTTTTCCTTTAAATCACATTCCAAAACTACCTATTTAAATATTTAATTTTGTATATTATATAGCCTAAATTAATATATAAAAAAAATATTTAATATATAACTATATTATATAATAAAATTCATACCATATAACATATGTATCTAATTGCAAATATGATGTTACGAAATTGGATTTTACACAACAAGAATGATTTCTGACCTTTCAGAATCACTAGGAATATGGTGTCAAAGATGACCTTAAAACTGTTGGACATGATGTATGACCTAGAGGCAATTAGGGTGATATATCTTAATTAGTTATAATGTACAAAAAGTTTCAGATTTTTATTAATAATAATAAAGGCACCTTTGTTATTTATCAGTGCTTGTTTATCTTATGTATCTCGCTGATATCATATATATGTGTTATTATATATGTACATTGATAAGACAAAGTCTGTGACTACTTCATAGCGTGAAAGTGCAGAGAAATAGTGGGAGCTATGTGGTGTGAAAATTACAAACACGTGTTACTATGAGTAGTGTAAATATCCCTAGTCATAGTTTCATTGAGACTGGAGATCAATGAAGTGGACAAACTAGCATGTGTAGGCTTAATCCTTGGATTAGATCCAAGCATTCGATTTCACTAGCTGAGTTGGTAACTTGAGTTAACACATGAATGTATTCGGGTAATACATTGGAGACCGCTATAAAATACACACTTAGAAATAACTATATTCATGTGTTGGTGTCATGTCTTATTTTAATAGCATTACAAGTATTCTCAAACTTGAGAAACTGGTTATCTTATGTAGGAGTTTCTATACTTTGGATCATACTTATTCATACCCTTGTGATCAGGATGATACAGTTGATTACGGGGTATAGTGATGATCCCTCTTTGGTAAGCCGAGTAGTCAAGATGGGATCCATCGCTCTTGATATGGTGATATATTGAGAGATGTACCTTAAGGCCTCTTGTTGTAGAGACACACTCATAAACCTCTGATCAGAGTATAAAATTGATTGAATGAGTTTCCAGTAAATCTTGATACATTGTGGCGAGTTGTGTTCTTCGTGAACAAACTTAATTCCAGGATAGCTATGGCTATTACATGAGCTCAATAAACTAGATGGTACTTAACCTAATGGAAGGATTTTATTATATTGGTTACTATTACAAAACTAGATCAAGTCACAACCACGTGATGTTCTAAGTATCGGGGGATCATACACCTTTGCTAGAAAGCACATTTGATCATCTAGAGTTATCGAGTTCCATATCGGTCTGGAACACTAAGCTTAAAGGTTCCTGGATGGGAAGCTTAGTTTATGTTAACCTCTAGAGACTCAATACTTTGAATCCTATGAGGTCACACACTTTGGGTCTTTACCGGACTACGTAAAGAACTTATATACTGAAAATGAATGGGAAAATGGTTAAACTCAATTGGACAAATTTTGGTCAGATAAAAATGTCGAAAAAGATATGGGAAAAAATTAACCAGTGTGCCGTTAGTTGATCTTGAGAGAAATTTCGCAAGAGTCTACAAGGCAAGCCGCACAAGAGCTGGAAGTGCTCGTGGGCTGGCAACCACTGTTTGGCAGTGCTTGCAAGAACCAGTGGGCTTACTCTGAGCAGGCTTGAGAGAAATCTAGCAAGCTGAGCTTACTGTGGGCTTTCGAGATTTCTCGCAAAGCCTATAGTGTAAGGCAAGCCCATGTGATGGGTTTTCCTTATGCGATAAGCTGCTCCGCGAGAAACTCACGGAGTAGCCCACACAGGCTCGTAAGAGACCTAGTGGGATTGTTGTTTTACACCAATCACACATCGGTTAGGGGGAGCATTTTTGCTTCCCCTTTTATCTATAAATATCCTCCTCCCCCTCCTCTTTCAACTCACTTTAGCTCAACCTTCCTTCTTAGTTTTGACATCTTTTCGTTGCTAGATTTTTGCGAGATCCTCCACGAGTTTCTCTAATGTCCCAAGATTTCTTTTGAAGGCTTATTCAATTTTGAAGAGAGCCTTCTTAGTAATATTTTCTAGTTGGTCTTCGAGCGGTCTAGCAGCTACTATCTACCAACTGGTTCTTCCTCAATAGAGGGTTTGGTCGGTGAAGATCTATGTGGATCAATCATAGAGGTTGTCCTAGATTGGAAGCTAGTGCTAATGTAGTTCTGCCGAATTGCTCTTAGGGAATGCCGTAACAAAGGACGGCACACATCAACTTGTAATGATCTTTACTTAGATGTTAGGTTTCTTTTAATAAGTTTTATAAGCCTAAATGCATCTATCAACTGTTTCAACTTAGATTATATCAATCATGGAATGCTTAGGAGATTCTTTGGAATTAGAGTTGAGTTTAGAAATTCTAGCTTGCAAATTTGCATGTTCATTTATTGTCTAAATAAACTAGCAGTGGTATCTGAGCCGGTCTAATACTATGCATGATTGATGATAATATGTTGAAATTGATATTTTCTGTGAACTGATAAATGTATGCTTTGCATGACTTAGGTTTCAATTCTTATTATAGAAAATAATGTGATAACTAAATTAAGGTTTTGCTCAAACTTAGCCTAGGTGATTATCATATAAATTAACAATATTTTACCACAAGTGTAAATGCTTTAAACTGAGGGTCTTATGTACTTCACTCAATTAAAAGAACGAAATCTTTAAACCATAATTGTTTTTGGTATAATGAATCGAAGTGCTAGTGGTTATTTTGGCAAGGATTGGACTTGGCTGCACATTCACTTTAAGGGGGACTCTCCAACCCGGAAATCTCCATCGTTATTAGGTTCAAGTATACCCAAGGGACTTTTATGACTTATACAAACGTGATTTAAGTTGTTAAATTAAAACTATAGACATAAGTGCAAGAACATAAACATGGACCTTTTTTATTTTGCATGCTATGTGGAGTCTTAGAATAATGTAATGATTATGATGTACCAATCCTGAGCATGTTCCCTTAGATTAATAATTCCAAATAGCCCAGAATTATTATTATCATAATCATATCCATTGTATAAGACTTAGACTATGGCGAGACTAGCTGCTCCAATAAAATCCCTATAATAATATTAAGGCTATAAGTTATCTTCCTGTCATAAGTTGTGATACGAACCTTATTAATGGATGTAAGAACTTGTACAACATGCTTTCTTTTAACATATATTTTATCATGAGACTAAATGGGGTTAATGCCTTAACTAAAATGGGTTATTTATCGATGTCAGTGGAGCTAATGCCAAATCAGAGATATATTTGAGGAGTCATACAATCAGGTACTAATGTCTCGAGAAAGAGAACTCAAATAGATTAGCAATTGGATGGGATGCAAGTGGATAGGCTCCAACCATGGTTATATCATTATGGCTAGACCTACTATAGTGTGGGTCATGATGAATGGCTATGGATGCTACCTAAAAAGGAAAGTTGGTTGGAAAAAATTTCCCAAATGTAAATAGAAGGGGCTATTTGAATGTCAAGAAAATAATAGGAATTGTGTATTTAGTTGTAGACCTCTTGTACATATACTAATGTCTGGATATTTATCTTATATCTAGTTTGAATATGAATACTAACAATGATAAGCATCCATTTGGCAACAAAGTTTACAAAGGACGCAATTTTCATTAGTTTTTTGAGAATGTGACAAGGTCCATGAAATCCTTACTCTGGATTATGTGCTGGATAATCCATATCCAGAACTCCTCGGAGAAGATCCTTTCATTTATAAGATAGATGAGTACATCAAGCACAAAAAGGATTGTGATTTCGTAAAGAATTTTATGGTTAATTCAATGCTTCCAAGGTACAAGGATCTATGGAAAGATATGGACTTAGAGTCTATAATTGTATAGCTTGTTATGATGGATGAATTTGAGAAATTAATGCTACCTCCTAACACTTAAGTAGCAAAGTTTTCCATGACTATTTATGATAACTCTGAAGATCAAGAGGCCTTGAAACAAATTTTTTTGAAAGGTTTACCGAAAAGGTATGAAAGTTTCAAAGGAGATTTCTATGGCATTGGTGATTACTTTAATTTTTCCAAGATGGTAGACTTGTTGGATCGTCATGATATTCAATTTAGAAATAAACTTGAAAATCAACTTGTTGCTGATGATCGAAAGATTAGAAAGTCAAGGGCTTTCAAGGTCAAGAGAATACTCATGAAAAATTCTGAAATGAAATGAATAAGTGAAGAAGAAGCTAAGTAAGACAACTACTTCAAGTATGTTAATGATAGAGAGTTTCTCTACAATTCGTTATGAGTTTACATGGGTATTGGATATTGGTTATTGTACTCATTTTTGAACTTATGTGTGGGGGTTGCAAAACAGTAAGAGGCTTGAAAAGTGGGAAATGAACCTAAGAGTTGGAAATGGAGCACAGGTTACTACAACAGCTCTAGGGACATATAGCTTTCGTTTGCCTATTAACCTAGTTTTAGTTTTGAACAATTGCTATTATATTCCTGCTATCACTAAGAATATTATTTCTATTGCGCATTTAGCAATAAATGGATTTGATATTTTATTTTCTAGTACTAATTGTCAAATTCGACATGATAATGTTCTTTATAGTTGTGGAATATGTGTTTATGGCATTTATGTTCTAGATACTAAAACTAAAATTCTAAATGTGAACATTGTTAAGAAATCAAAGTTAGGTAATGGGAAATCCTCATACTTATGGCATTGTCCTCTAGTCTACATAAATGAGAATCGCTTAACTAAGTTACACAAATGTGAAGACTTGGGCCCAATAGAATGAGAATCCTATGGGGTGTGGGAACCTTGTTTAAAAGGAAAGATGACTGAGAAACCTTTCAAAGGAAGCATGCCACTAGTACCTTGGAAATAATACATTCATATGTATGTGATCCAATGAGTTCAAAGACACATGAGGGTTTAGTCTACTTCATAACTTTTATCGACGATTACTCGTGATATGGTTATTTGTAACTAATGAAGCATAAGTTTGAAAGTTTTAAGAAATTCAAAGAGTTCAAAACCGAAGTAAAGAAATGGCTTGGGAAAAATATCAAGACCCTTCGATCTTATCGAGGTGGTGAATACATAAGCCAAATCTAAGGGATAATGGTATTTTATCCCAACAGAAACCTCCTTATACACCCTAACACAATGGAGTGTCAGAAAGGAGAAATCGAAACCTACTTGATATGGTTCAATCCATGATGAGCCAAGCAGAACTCATTAGATCCTTTTGGGGTTATGCACTTGAGAGCGTAATTTTTATTCTAATCAAAGTTCCCTCGAAATCAATTGATCAATCACCATATGAATTGTCATATGGTAAGAAACCAGCTCTTTCTCACCTAAGAGTTTAGGGATATCCTACTTATCTAAAGAGGACAACTTCAAATAAGCTGGGTGCTCAGTCAGACAGATGTCTATTTCTAGGTTACCTTAAGGAAACTATGGATTATACCTTTTATAAACAAAAGGTACTTGTTTCTACAAATGCTCAATTCCTCGATGATCGCAAGGTTTTAACTATACTAATTTAAATGGGCTTATATTTAGTGATGATGTTAAAAACCTTGTTTCCCACTTTTCTACCGATAAGATAAAAGTTCAAAATATGAATAGGTGTTGTCAATACCGCTTATCAAATAGAAAACTAGTGACCACTGCAAGTATACAGTTTCGATGTAGTTTTAAAAGATATCGATCCCACAGGGAAGGAATTCGGTTCTTAAGACCAACTAAAGTTCCTGAACAAAAGAAATAAGATAATTTGTAAGGGTTGGATGGATTGGATGATAGATGGATGAATAGACAGATTCATGAACAGAGTAGAGAAAATGTAAAATATATAGATATTTCTTAAGAACAAGTTTAGAAGAGAAAAACATGCAAAATCATCAAGAATATTTTGTACACTAAATAACTTCAACAAATACGGTTCTAGACGCCCTAATATTCAATAATTCACCTAAGAGCAACACATGAGATGACTTTTCTAAATCTAGGGTAAATGAATTATGACACTTATAAGAACTTGGATGACAATATTACTATGCTTAGTATGGGTCGCTCTCACATAGCCATATTTACCAAGTTACCATTCCAAAAATGTTAGCTCACTAAACAGCGTTATAATCACAAATCCACTGATTATACACAATCTTGTTAACCCTGAAATCACTCTTAAAGTTAACTCAAAAGCATATAACTTAATTAATATAAGAGATGCAAGATGAAATACTCATTATGACACATAGACATATCATAAATTTTGAAATGGAAACTATAAGCAGAAAACAAAGTTGTAAGGTATGCAAGTAAAAGCTAAAGTTGATCAAACCGTATCCACTCTTCAATGGGAGTTGTCAATTCTCACAATTCCTACATCTACTTTGAATCCGGTCTCGACTAGTATAGAACCTCTGCTAGGATGCTATTCTTTGTGAATATTGAACAAAAGAATGTTGAAGAATGAAAACTTTTATATATAAGTGCTTTGCAATTACACTCATACAACAAATGCTCGAATTTGTGTACAAATATAGTGATCGAAATAAGAATCGAATCACTTATACATTTTTCTCACTAAGACTTTGAAGGTAGCAAAATCTAGATATTTTCACTCTATATCTATGCACGCATACTATCATTCACGCCACACATCATGAACCATGTAACAACACATGAAATTAATGTGATTTGAATACTATTTATAGAGTATAAAGGGTTGCATCTATCCGAATGAAGAGTCGTGTCCATTAGCGAAGAGTTACATAACTTCAATATGATTGGATGCAAAGATTCATCCTCATTCACAATGGAAAGGCACCTTTTTATGATTGGTTAACTTCCAAAAGGTGTCTTTTCAGTTGGTAGTTGATGGTGGCTGATCATTATTATCTAGCAGTTGGTAGTTGAAAAGAGATAACCAATAACTATCACAAGTCATGAGCGTGAATCGTATATCACGATCATGAATAATGATTTGTAACTTTTTTCTTATGAAGAGTAACAAGTCGCGACCGTGAATGGCTATCACGATTGTGAATTGTTCTTTTCTTCATGTTTCTTCTTTGCAACTTTGTCGATCTTTACTACTCCGATCCCAAACCAAATCCTTGTGTTCCACACATCTTTTTGCACCTTTTTCACTCTTTTTACATAGAATTCCACTTTTCATCATTTCACTCCCAAGATTCACCTAGTTTCTGCACTTGCATAAAAAACAACTACATACCACGTGAAATATTTTGTATGAAGTATAAAATAACTCTAAACCATAACAATTTTATGTATAAATATCATGATAATAAGTGTAATTATACACTTATCACTCGAGAAGAAGGATATACAAGCGAAAGCTAGTGGGAGCAATCTTGAGTTAGGCACTCAAGAAGATCAAACAGACAATCAACTGATTGTTCGTACACTATTACACAAGAAAGTGCAAGCATGGAACAACCTATTATAACACCGACATTGCATAGGTCAGGTCAGGCTCCAATCGCTCTCTAGCGATACAATTTTCTCATCACCTATGATAAACATATCTTCCTTATGGAAGATGATGAGCCCAAGACTTAAAAGGAGGTAATGGAAGGTTCAGAGTCTGACAAATGGTTAATGGACATGAAGTCTATTAGAATACTCCTTACCATCGCCGCTCATTACGATTATGATTATGAGATATGGCAGATGGATGTGAAAACAATGTTCATTATCAAGAACTTGGATAGGGATGTATACATGATGTATCCCAAATGTTTACATCCAAGGATGACTCTATGGTATGCAAATTGCAAACGTTCATTTATGAACTTAAGCAAGCATCAAAGAGATGAAACATAAGGTTTGACGAGATAATCCGAGAAATCGATTTTATGTCAAACGCTATTGAGCCCTTTGTATATAAGATTGCTAGTGGGACTGTGTTCGTATTTCTTGTATTATATGTTAATGAAATATTGCTGATTGAAAATGATGTTACTTTTCTTCAAATAGTGAAGTCATGGTTATCAAAGAAGTTCTCCATGAAAGACCTTAGAGAAGCTTCTTTTATACTTGGTATAAAGATCTACTATGATAGATCTATAAGGTTATAAGGCCTTTCTCACAGTACATACATAGACAAGGTTTTGGCTAGATTTAACCTTGAGTAGTCAAGTAAGGTTATCTCCCAATATCAGTCTCAACATCAGGCTCATTAAAGAGGATTTCTTTTAGAACATATGCTATCCATTCGGATTTGAGGACTATCCTCACTACCCTGAACCAATTAGTAAAGTTTGAACCATCTAATTTGTTGTCAAGAATAGAGGGAAGGTTTATGTTTGGATTCATTGTTCAACCTAGATATAAAATAGAATTCTTTTAGACATTAGTATATATACATGCATTTACTTTAATGTTATTAATTAAACACATAATTCATACTATTTTCTCGACATTCAAATAGCCCATTCTATTTAAATTCAGGAAATTTGGTCGAACAAATTTTCCTTAGTAGGTAGCATCCATAGCCACTCATCATTACCCCCGCCATAACAAGTCAAACTAACAAGATAACCATGGTTGGAACCCGTCCATTTACATCTCATGCAATTAATAATCCATTTGAGTTCTCTTTCTCGAGACGTGCGTACCCAATTGTATGACTCCTCAAATGTGTCTCCAATTTAGCATTATCTCTAATAATATGGAAAACTATCCCATTTCGGTTAAGGCATTTACCCCATCTAGTCTCATGAACAATCACATGTTAATGGAAGGCATGTTGTACATGTGCTTACATCCGTTTATAAGGTTCGTATCACAACTTATGATGGGAAGACTATATATACCCCCTTAATATTATTATGGGTATTTATTGGTGTCGCTGGTCTCGCCCTAGTCTAGGTCTTATATGATGGATATGATTATGAAAATAATAATTCCAGGCTATTTGGAATAATTAACTCTAAGGGAACATGCTCGGGACTGGTATATCATAATAATTCCATTATTCCAAGACTCCACATAGCATGCAAAACAAAAAGGGACCATGTTTAAGTCATTACACCTACGTCTATATCTTTTAATTTAACAACTTAAACCATGTCTGGAAAACCATATGCAGAATCTAATTCCCATAGTAGAAATTGACTAAGTCATAAAAATCCCTTGGGTACACTTGAATCAAATACCGATGGAGATTTTCTGGTAGGAGACGCCCCGTTAAAGTGAATGAGCATCTAAGTCCAATCCTTGCCAAAATAGCCACGGGCACTTCGATTCATTGTACCTTGTACAAATATTATTTAAAATTTTCATTCTTTAATTGAATGAAGTATGAGACGACCTTTGATTAAGCATTTACACGTGTGGTAAAACATTGCTAATTTATATAATAATCAACTGGACTAAGTTTGAGCAAAACCTTAATATAGTTATCACATCATTTTCTATAACAGGAATTGAAACCTAAATCATGCATGGCTTACTTTAATCAATTCATAAAAAATATCATTTTAACATATTATAATCAATCATCAATAGTATAGGCTTTGATACCACTACTGGTTAATCATGATAGTAATTGAACATGCAATCATTGCAATACGGAATTTCAAAACTTAAAATTGACCTAAAGGATCTCCTATGCATGCCATGATTGATATAATCTAAGTTAAAATGTTCCATAGATGCTTTTAGGTTTATAAAGCTTATAAAAGAAATCTAGCATCTATGTTTAGAATGTTACAAGTTAATGTGTCCTTCTTTTCCTCTTTTGGTTGCAGCATTCCCTCGGAGCAGTTCGGCAGAACTTCATTAGCACGAGCCTCCAAACTAGAATAACCTCTATGATTGATCCAGATGGATCTTCACCGACCAAAACCTCGTTGAGGAAGAACTCATTAGTAAACAACAACTGCTAGACTGCTCGAAGACCAACCCGAAAACAAATTGAAAATGCTCACTTTAGAAAGAGCCTTCGAAAGATTTCTTCAATGTTTGAAGAAACTCGTGAAAGATCTCACACAATGAATGAAAAAAGAGATATCAAACTCAGAGATAAAAGATGAGCCAATGCATGTATAAAATAAAGAGTATGGAGGCCTATATATAGGGAAAAGGGGGAGTGTTAGACTCCCCCTCAAACATTAGGTGGGATGGGAATATTCCCACCCCACATTAGCGGGTTAGTCGCGCTGTTCATAAGGACTCGTGAGCTAACTTGTGAGCCCATTCAAGGCAAGCCCTTGCGGGCTTACCTTGTTACCATAAGCATTGGATTGTGGCTTGCCATTTACCCATGCTTGTGGCCTGCTCAAGCCTAAGTCCTACCAAGCTTACGCTACAAGCTGACGTAAGCATCGCCATGGGTAGCGCTTATGGGCTTACCCTGTGCGCCAGTGGCCCGCAAGCTTTTTAGCTCATGGGGAAGCCATTCAAGCCCCACTCCGAACAACTCATGTTTGTTTGGGGCCCACTCATAATAAGAAAAATTCCCTTCCTTCGCTCTACGCAATTTTCATAATTTTCTCTTTATTCCTTAATTATTAATTCTGTCCAACCAATTAATAATTCTTCTAACGAATTCTACAACTAGGTATTCTTGACATAGACCCAGTTTATAGGTTCTTTACTTAGTCTAATAAAGACCCAAAGTGTGACCTCATAAGATCTCAAAGTATTGAGTCGCTAGAGGTTAACCTAATCTTAGTGTTCTAGACCGATATGGAACCTGATAGCTCTAGACGGTCAAATAGGCTTTCTAGCAAAGGCGTATGATCCCTCTATACTTGGAACATCACATGCTTGTTACTTGATCTGGTTTTATAGTATTAACTAATACAATACACTCCTTCCATCAGGTTAAGTACCATCTAGTTTATTAAACTCAAATCAAGTGTTAGTTCATGTAATAGCTGTAGCTATCCTTGAATTATACTTGTTCACAAAGTACACAACTCAGCCATTATGTATTAAGATTGACTAGAAACTCATTCTATCAATCTTATACTCTATTAAGAAGTTTATGAGTGTGTCACTTCAACAAGGGGCCCTAAGGTAGATCTCCTATTACATCACTATATCAGGAGCGATGGATCTCATCTTGACTACTCAACTTACCAACATATAATCATCATTATACCTATAATCACCCGTGTCATCCTAATCTTCAGGGTATGAATAAGTATGACCCAAAGTATAGCAACTCCTATATAAGGTAACTAGTATCTCAAATTTGAAGATACTTGTACTACTTCTGCAATAAGACATGATACAAGCACATGCATATAGTTATTTTCGAGTGTCTATCATGTAACGGCTCCAATGTATTACCCAAAGACATTAATGTGTTAACTCAATGTACCACCTTCAGCTCATGAGATTGACTATTTAGATCTAATATAAGGAGTAAGGCTACACATTCTAGTCTTTCCACTCTATTAATGTCCAATCTTAATGAAACTATGACCAGGGCATTTAGACTATTCATAGTGACACGTATGTGTAGTTCTCACACCACATAGCTCCCAATATGTACTCGCACTTTTACGTTATGAAGTAGTCAAAGACTTTGTCTTATCAATTCTCATATACATAATACTATACGTATATGATACCAGCGACATATATAAAGAAATTGAAAACACTAATAAGAAACAACAATTCCTTAATTATTATTAATAATAATCTGAAACTGTTGGTAAATTATAACTAACTAAGACGAATCACCCTATTTACCTCTAGGGCATACATCATGTCTAATAGTATGTACATCTGAAGGTTATTGAGACCCTTCAAATGATGATCATCGATCACATTTAATCATTAAAATCTGGATCTTGGCTTAGGTTCCATATCGGTCTAGAACATTGCGCCTAAAGGTTCCCGAATGGGAAGCTAAGTTTAGGTCAACCTCAAGTGGCTCTATATATCAGGATCCTATGAGATCACACACATTGGCCTTCATCGAACTAAATAAAGAGCTTATAAATGGGGTCTATATCAAAAATAAAATGGAGAATCAAGTTCAATTTTTATAGACCATTAATTGGTCTAACCAAATAAATAATAGATGAGGAAAATATTCAATGTTTAGAGCAACAAAATGTTTCCCCTTGTCAGTGGCCCTCGCAAACATGGGTTGTTAGTGGGTAGGGGATTGCGTGACAACCTTGCTAGCATAGTAAAAGTGCTCACGAACCGCTAGTATGCACTAGCACAAGCTAGCGCATGCTAGTGGGATGCACACTCACAAGAGCTAGGGAGTAATCACCTTGCCCGCACGGTGCAATTCGGGATTACAAGAGGAATCACAAGCCCACATTTGCGAGGCAAGGCAAGCTTGCATGGCACACACAAACCACCTACATGAGCTGTGTGCACGCAAGTTGGACCTGTGGAGAATGGAGCTCTACGAGTGACCTATGATTATGGGATGGGTTCTCACCCATCCCACATTGCTAAATGGGGCTCATTATTTTCTCCCCTTCTCTTATAAATAGGAGTGTTCCTCCTCTTGATTCTATACTTCATATCATCCTTCCTTTTAAGCTTGACTCCTTTTCTCTTGCGAATTTTACAAGATCCTCCACCATTTTTTCTAGCATTTGCGTGAATTTTTTCTGAAGGCTTATTCCTATTTTAGAATTAGAGTCTTCATAGTTATTTTCATATTGGTCTACAAGTGGTCTAGTAACCACTTGTTAACAGACGAGTTCTCCCTTTATGTAAGGTTTTAGTTTGTGGTGTCTGTGTGGACTTGTCATAGAGGCTGTTCTAGTTTAGAGGCTTTTACTTACAAATTGTTATCTAATTGTTCTAAGAAATTGTTGTACCACACCAAAGGAAGGCATGCATCAACTGGTGATGCTCTAAACATAGATGTTAAGTTTCTTTTAATAAGTTTTATAAAGAGATCCTGTTGTTGGCGCAAGCAGTACCGGTGTGGGCTGTTAGGTACGAGCCTCATACTAGATTGATTTTTTCCATCTTTTATTGATCATGTTTTTTATTGTTATTTGTTATTGCAGGAGGCTACCAGGAAGAGGGCTCAAGTCCTTGACTTGAATGCCTTTACTGGAGGTCAGAGTTCAGCTTCTTCAAACATTATCGAGGGAGAGACTAGCTGTTCCTCTAAATACATCCTTCTACCTGGTGGACTTCCTTGGGATGAAGGTAGAGTTAATTCTTCCTTGGAACCGCTACACGCGCTCTTTCGATCCTTTCAATGCAACTATTCACCACTTTTCTACTGATAATTTTAATAACTTGTTCGCACGATTTTGGCTTTAAAGTACAGGTGTTGTCAATACCACTTATCAAATAGAAAAATGATGATAACTGCAAGTATATAGTTGCGATGTAGTTTTAAAAGATATTGAACCCACAAGGAAGGAACCAGTTCTAAAGACCAACTAGAGTAATGAAACAAAGAAAATAAAATAGATAATTTTATTTTTGATGGGTTGGTTGGGATATAATGGTAAATAAATAGATTAGAGTAGAAGAAATTGGTATAGATTATACCTACGAACAAGTATAGCAAAGAAAACATGCAAAATCATCAAAGATATTACATACACCAGACTACTTTAACAGATTCGCTTCTAGACACTCAGATATTTAATTATTCACCGTAGAGCAACACATGAAATAACTTTTCTAAGTCTAGTGTAAACTAATTAAGACGATTATATAAACCTGGATAGTAATAATATATACTATGATTAGTACGGGTCTCTCTCACATAGCCATATTTAACAAGTTACCATTCCAAAAATGTTAGCTCACTAAACAGCGATACAATCACAGATCCAGTGATTATACACAATCTTGTTAAGCCCAAAATCACTCTTAAAGTTAACTTAAAAGCATATAACTTGATTAATATAAAAGACTCAACACGAAATACACAATATGACATATAGACATATCATAAACTTCAAAATAGAAATTATAAGTAGAAAACAAAGCAAAGTTGTAATGTATGCAAATGAAAGCTAAAGTTAATCAAACCGTATCCACTCTTTAATGGAAGTTGTCAATTCCCGCAATTCCTGCGTCTGCTTTGAATTCGATCTTGCATGTACAGAACCTCCGCTAGGATGCTATTCTTTGTGAATATTGAATAAACGAATATTGAAGAACGAAAAATTTGATTGATAAGTGATTTGCAATTACACTTATACAACAATCGCTCGAATATGTAGAGAAATCAAGTGATCAAAATAAGGTTCGAATCACTTATACATTTTCTCACTAACTTAGAACGAAGCGAATCTACATGATTTTCTCTCTAAAACTAAGTATGCACGTATCACATACCACACCTATAATCCCATACACCATGCCCACAAAATTGGTGGGTTTTGAACCCTATTTATAGAGTATGAAGGGTTGCGTCTATCCAAACGAAGAGTCATATCCATTGGCCAAGAGTTGCATCACTTCATTTTGATTGGATGCAAAGATTCATCCTCATCCACAATGGAAAGGCACCTTTTCATGATTGGTTGACTTCCAAAAGGTGTCTTTTCGATTGGTAGTTGATGGCAGTTGATCGTTGTTATCTGGCGATTGGTAGTTGATAAGAGATAACCATTAACCGTCACAAGTCACGACCACGAATCTTATGTCGTGACCGTGAACCTTGATTGGCAGTTTTCTATTTATGAAGATTGACATGTCGCGTGAAATGCTGTTTCTTCATTATTCTTCTTTGCAACTTTGCCGATCTTTGACAACTTTGATCCTAAACCAAATCTTTGTGTTCCATGCATCTTTTTGCACCTTTTTCACTCTTTTTCCATAGAATTCCACTTTTGATCATTTTATTCCCAAGATTTACCTAGTTTCTACATTTGCATAAAAAAAAACTACATACCAAGTGAAATCTTTTACATGAAGTATAAAATGACTTAAATCATAGTGTTTTATGATTGAAAATATCATGATTATAAGTGTAAATATACACTTATCACTCCCCCACACTTAACTTTTGACTTTTCCTCAAGGTAAACAATAGAAGTGTAATGAATAGTATTCAAGTTCTTACCTTATTTGGCGAAAGACTATTGTAGTGAGTACCACATTCCACGTTGCATAAGATTCAAGTAAAGTCTTCGAAATTTCCCACAAATTAGTAATGTGCAATTTATATTGTTTAGTTACATACCTTTGCTCTTAATGGAGGTTCAACCGAATCACTTCTTCATATAAGTGTTATATGCATACTCGAATATTACCTTCTCTCAAGTATAGTATAAAGTATAAAGGACAAAAGGAGCACACTTTGGAAAGTTTGATCTCAAGGCATTTTTAGGTAACCTAAGATGCTAAAAACACTCTTATTGGTTGCATTTTATGCTCCATAACACTCTCCCCTTTTTTTAATGGTTTCATTTTATGCTCCATACCACTTTCTCTCATTTTTTTCTTTTAATAATATGTTTTTGAAGTACTTTATACTTTGAACCCATTTTTCATGCTATGCTACTTTTCTTTTTTCACTCAATGAATGGCTGTAGTTTCTGCTCCATACCATTGCTCACCTTTTGCATAACTCATTGGTTATCCTCT
>CATIWQ010481469.1:0-17064 GCA_949673415.1 Euphorbia schlechtendalii | reverse complement strand
TATATATATATATATGTATGTATGTATGTATGTATGTATGTATGTATGTATGTATGTATGTATATATGTATATATGTATATATATATGTGTGTGTGTGTGTGTGAAGCTTGACTGCTTGATGATCCTTCGAACCTTTGAAGGTTTGGATTGTTCTTCTTTAAATTCATTACCTGCAATAAATTTTCTGGTTAGAAAATCAGGTAAAGAATTATTTTCTCCTTTAATAAATTTTATATCGAAATCAAAAACAGATAAAATAGCTTGCCATCTAGCAAATATTTGTTTTGAGGCTATGTTTTTAACATCTTTAACTAGAATTTCCTTAGCACTTTTACAATCAATTCTTAAAAGAAATTTTTGATTTATTAATTCAGAATCAAACTTTTGAACACATAAGACAATCGATGGCAATTCTTTCTTAATTGTAGTGTAGTTTTTTCTAGCACCTACCCACACCCCACTAGTTAATCGGACTATGGATTCAATATTATTGATTTTCTACTTAAGAATTCCTCCATAACCCAAATATGATGCTTCAGTTTCAACTATTTTGAAAGCATCAGGATGAGGAATGGCTAAACAAGGCAAAACCTTGACACGTAATTTAATTAGTTTAACAGCTAATGTATGATTTTCAATCCAATCTGAAGGATTTTTCCTTAGTCTCTCAAATAAAGATTTAGCATCTAGGGTAAGATCTCTATAAAAGTCTGCCACATAATTTAAGATTCCTAAAAATATTTGTAGTTGTTTTTTATCTCTGATTTCATCAGGAAATTTGTTAGCAAATTCAATTGCTCTATCAATTGGGATGCTAGAACCATTTTCAATGTTATGGCCTAAAAATCTAACATTAGTTTGGAAGAGTTTAACCTTCTTTGCAGAAATGACTAATACATTTCTTTTAACTATATTAAAGAAACATTTTAAATGTTTAAAATGCTGTTCTATATTCTTTGAGAATATTAAAACATCATCTATGTAAACAATAGAGAGCAGAATAAATATTAAATATATCATTCATTATTTTCTGGTATTCTAAGGGAGCATTTTTAAGTCCAAATGGCATGACATTCCATTCATAATGACCAAAAGGCACAGTAAAAGCCATTTTATATCTGTTCTTTTCGTCAATTTGAATCTGCCAATAGCCAGATTTCATATCAAATTTAGAAAATATTTTTGCTTCAAATAATCTGTTTAACAGATCTCTCTTATTAGGGAGCGGATATATAATCCATCTTAAAACCTTATTAAGGGGTTTATAATTAATAACTAATCTTGGAACTCCTCGTTCTAGTTCAGCTGCATTTTCAACATAAAATGCATGGCAACTCCAAGGACTATGACTATCTCTAATATGTCCTTTTCTAAGTAAATCTTGAATTTCTGTTTTACAGATTTCTAAATGTCTTGGAGACATTGCAATAGACCTAGCTTTAGTAGGAATAAACCTTTCATTAAAATCAGGTTCGGAAGGTAAAGAAACAATATGTTTCTTTCTATCCCAAAAAGCAGTTGGAAAATCAGAACATATTTTGGACATAATTAATTGCTGTAAATCTGAAATTCTTTTTTGTAAATCAAAATTTTCTAACTTTGTTTTTAAAACCTTAAACTCAACTTCCTCTTTTAAAGAGTGAGGAAATTTTTCTTTAGCCTGAACGCACTTTTTAAGAACATTTAAGTTTTTAACTTTAGGTTGAGTCAAAAATTTAAAAATTATATTTTTTCCTGTGATATCTGTTATAATTCCCTTTTCTAAAATTTCCTTAATAGGAAATAAACTATGAAGAAAAGGATTTCCTAAAATAACGGTTTGATTCAAATTTTTTACCATTATAAATGATATTTCTAAACATAAACCATTATTACAAATAGCAGCATTATTTAACTTGTAGTTAACTGCTAGCTTTTCTCCATTAGCGGTGTGCAACTCTTCAAGAGTTTTTGAGAAATATTTCGAAGGTATTAATCCTTCATTAATACAATTTAAATCTGCACCAGAGTCTATTAGAGCTATGGTGGTTATAAAAAATTCTTTATTAATAACTAATGTAATTTTAACATGCCACTTATAAGTAACAACCTTATTAATTAAGTCAATGTACTTAAGACTTTTAGTCTTTTTATCATGAATTGTTAATTCTTCTATACCTTTTGTTTCTATTAAATTTCCTATTTCTTCTAAAATATCATTTTCAGAATCACTTTCAATTTCATTATTAGATTCTAGTAATGAGATTCTATCTTTAAGATCTTTAATTTCTTTTTTAATATTATTAATCTCTAATTTTAAATCATTAATAGTTGGTTCCTTGCCTTTAAGGGATTTAAATCTGTTAATTATTTCTTTAAGATCATATGAGACATTTTTCTCATCTAATTTTCTTTCTATAGTTGTTGTAGATTTTGGAGTACTAGAAGTACTAGCCTCATCTTTCTTTTGATTTCTAATTAATTCTAAATAATATTCAAAATGTTTTCTTCTTTCAGAAGGATCTTGAATTTGATTAATTAAAGTTAATATCATATCTTCACTTTTAGTGAGAATCATTAATCTATTTAATGAACATAGTGATTTGTAATAGTCACAATGACCATCACATTCCGAGTTATTATCTTCTGAATTTGATTCAGTGGTATAATCATCAATGTTATTAATGATATAATCCTCTTTTTCTGAATCAGTTTCTATAATCATTATTTTTTCTAGTGATTCTTTTAAAGAATCATCTACGGATAAAGACCTAATTTGTTGTTTAACTTTACACTTATTTGAATAACGGCCTATTTTACCATATTTGTAACAAACAACAGTTTTAGTTGCTCTTTTGACATTTTTATCCTTTGAGGATTTTGGATAAGGTTTTCTTTTAAAATTCTTTCTTTTAGAAAAGTTTCTATTTCGATAATCAGATTTATTCAACTGTATATTCTTAGATAAAATTTTTTTAGATTTTTTACGAATAGGATTATAACCTAACTTTTCACAAAAATATCGTAATATTCTTTTTCTTGATAATCTTTCAGATTGCATTTGTTTATGAATTTTTAATTCATTACATAAAATCATACCTTCAGAAATTATTTTTGTAGAAATTTCACCATAAGTTAATTCATGATAAGGAATAGTACCATTGAACTTATTCCTTAATCTTTCTTTTATTCTATCAGCAAATAATCTTGGAAGTCCAGAAATAAATTTTTCTTTCCAGAAATCCTGGTTACAATCATCTCTGGTATATACAGCACTAAGAAATACATCCTTGTACCATTTATATTTAGAGAGATTCCTACATCGCAAATTCATAAGTTGCTCTGTAGTTTGTCCAAAGAATAAAGTAGTTGATCCTAAAAAATGTAAAATTAATGTGTATATTAACACGTTAACAGCATCAGGAATCTGTTGATTCCTTTTAACTTTAATTGAAGTAAGGATTTTATCCTTGGCTTCTGTTGTTAAGTAGAAATCCCACCAACCTTTAAGTTGTCCTATAAATCCTGATATTATAGCTTCTGCTATGCTTCTATCATTGTTTCCGTGAATCCTGGAAGTAGAAGCATACATTAACATGTACTGGATAACATTTTTAATTTGATATTTAGATAATCCATCTACATTCCATTCTTCAATGGATCTACCATCATATGAAACCATTGTAGGTTTGAATTCTTCATATTGAAGATTTACTGGTGATGGCCTAGGGTAATAAGGCTTGTCTGTATCTTTAGCGTACTAAATTTTATTTACTCGAATCTTATTTTCATCTGTTTTCATATCCTAGAATAAGGATTGAAGATTATCTATTTCTGATTCAGAATAACTCATTTTAGAGTTATCAGTATCGTCCTTTGTCAAAGGAGCTATCTGTTTTTGTTTTCTATCAACAGGAAGTTCAGCAATCCTTTTAGTGATTTCTTCTATCAACCTATTTTGAGAATCTAATAATTTATCTTGAGAATTCTCAAGCTGCTAGTTTAACTTTTGGCTTGAAATAGGCTTTATTATATAACCTTTTCTTCAACATTTTTTAAACTAGGCTTAGATTTAATCATTGTATTTTCAATACGAGTAAGTTGTTCTCCCATTATGTGGAGACTTAAGTTAGTAAAATTACTTTGTTTGACTACAGCATCTGAACCTTTTAGGAACAGTCCACATTCAATTTTAGTTTCAGCATCTATATCATAAGAAACTGAAGCTATAGGAGGGTACATACTTTTAAGAGTTTCACCCTTAGGAGTAATAAATGTTTTGTAAGATGATTCCAAAGATTCTAAATAATGTATGTCATTAAACTTAGGAAATTTTATTCTTCTAAGTTTATACATGTGCTTCATAAAATCTGGAAAGTCTTTTAGTCCTTCTTTAGCTTTATAATTATCAAATTTTATATTCTATTTAATTTTTTCTCTTTCAGAGAAAGTAATTGTAAACCATTTTTCAAAAGCATTTAAGTCTTTTGTTAAAGGGCATATAGATTGATAACCCACATCTGACATTGTAGGACTATTTGGTTTTTCATAAATTGGTTTAACCACATTTGAAGATGTCCTTTCAGTTATCCTAATATCTTCCTCAGTTCTATTAAGAGCTGGGAGAGATGATGTGGAAGGTCTTGCGGACATTAAACTAGGGGTTCTTGACATTCTAGTAAAAGATCTTCTTGAAGAAGAATCTTTTATGAATTTTAAAATTACACTACCATCTGATTCTTCTAGAATATAATCTAGACTTGAACTTTCTTCATCATCGATTTTCCATGCTTTAGGGAAGTTTAATTCCTTCCATGGAATAGGTTTAGGAACTACTAAGTTTCCCTTAGTTAAGTCTGTTAAAAATAAAGTAGTTACTCCTTTAGGTGCTTTTAGCAACCTACTAACATCATCCCTTATATTAGGGACTATACTATTCATTACTTTGTAATGAATTCTATAAATTAAGATCAAAATTTTTGATCCAGGCTTCATATCAAACCCTTCTGTGGTGATATCTAAAGAAGCCGTATCTAATATATGCGGACAATCAAGTGGGACTGTTAAGTTTGGATAATAGCTAAAATAAATTGGCCCATCCATTAAGGATGATTCTACTGCTCCTAATAAGGAGTCATCAAATCTATTATTTCTTTTGTCTCTTATACAAATTAATGCCGTTATAGGCAATCCTATCCTAGTTGCTGGTTTTACTGCAACTTGTATCATACCTATGTGAATAAAAGAGTATAACTCTTTATGTTTGTCTATTAGACTTGTGGATAACAAATTAAAAGATAATAGATTATTATCTATTAACAAATTTAGAGTCCGAGTCTGAATATTTTTAGGATTAAAATAACATATTTTCACACAAATTAAATCAAAACGAATGAGGAGCACTTCTAAAGATCAAACAGATTTGTCGACGTGGATTCCCAACGAAAGGGTAAGCTTCTGAGTTCCTAAAACTGCATTTTCCTTTGTATTATATTTTTATATTTATTTTTCTTTTCTCCTAAATACTGAAACGAACTCGATTTTTATCATCGACCTATGATTTATTTTATTCCTTTAAATTATATTTTATTAACTTATTTAGTTATTTATTTAATTGTTATTATTTTATTATGTAACTTTCTTTTATTCTTTTAATTATTTTTTTTGTTTATTTAATTATGAAATACATGTTAGAATACCCCTACGAAGGGAATTAAAATTATTCCCGGATAACAGACCTCACATTATTGCCATGTGATCATTTTTACTAAATAAAAATGACCAACATACGTGTTAATAAAATGAATTGTTTTATTCTAAAACAAAAATTTTAAACCGTCGATATTTTAATTAGGCCACATGGGCCTCGGCAAAATTACATCGAGCATACGTGTAAATATTCATATTGTGCTATATAACCTATACTAACCTTTGTGGATGCAGGTTTGATGTATGTTTAAGATTTTATTTTCCCTTCGAGTATCGTAATTTCAGTTATTTTTTGGGAAATGTAATTAATAGATTAGACTGGTGGTTACATTCCTTGAGGTTTTGTAATCTTAATCTTTAGTTTTCCGCATTTATTTATCATTCTATGTATGGATTTACTACTTTCCACATGCGCGTTAAATCATACATTACAAACCTAAAAACGACTTGAGTTCGAATATGTAGAATTAAGAAATTCAGTTTTCTATAGATGTAATATAATGTGATCCAATAAGAAATAATTAACTTATCCCGAACCCGAATCTCTGTGTCTTAGTGGGCCGTCCATCGGATGTTAAGCCTCATAGGACTTTAATTCCTAGAAGAGCTAATCTAGGTGGCGACTCTACACTAAGAGATGGTGGATACGAGTTTGGCCGATCTAAAAATATTTCCCGCTTTCTCTTTCAAACTTTTCAGGTCCAAATGCCGGTACATTTTCATTTTAACAAAATACCTCGGTGGACCGCGCCTCTCATCTAGCGTGCTCTCGGCCTATCGCACTCCGTGTCGTTCGCTCATAGTGGCGACTCCGCTGGGGATTTTTTCTTAAAATCTTTTTCTCATAGGTTTTTGATTTTTCGAAAAGTGCTGAAAATTATTGATCACATTATTTCGTATTTTCTTAATTAGGACATATTCATAATTTCACATATCAATAGAGGGGATTAGCCCATAAGTCTAAGGTACCCTATTACCACAAAGCTTTCTCTCGTACTAATCTGACTCCTTGAGAAAAGATAGTACTTGAGCGGGGTGAGCACTTGTTGCCATATCGCATATACCTCCCTCATTAGAACCCATTTCGGGAGAGGCTTGGAGTGTATTTTAGTGCAACAAGAACCTTCTACATCAACAACCCACTTACAAACCTCATGTAAATAAACCATAGGCATTTTCCCTAGGATGTTACCCAACAAACAACCATGCATTATATTTTTCTTGTAGGTGCGCTCTTTAGTATCTTCATGGTACTAAGATGAACCAAACATAGGATAGAGACAAGCCAAAAACCCTACGCACGGGAGTTGTATGTTTGTAAGACCGAACATTGCATGCTATGTAACACGTGTTTACTATTTATCATTGTACAAATGTCATGTTAACCACAAACCTTGGTGCAAACACTCGAACGCACACACTCATAATGTTAACATAGCATTTTCTCATCATCATGATACCAAATCAGTGTCACATACACTTAAGATTAGATGAAACTAGAGATCGTGATATCCTATGATAACATGAACCAATTAGAATCATGATGCATCATTCATCCCAATTTGCGTGATGTCTACTTGATATCCGACTAGCCCATAAGGGGAAATAATATTTCCACCGTATTACCAATGATATGTCTATTTTGTATCTAACTCATAGGCTACAAGGGGCAATAATATATCCCACACATTACTATAAGATGTCCACTCGACATCAAACTCATAGCTCACACGGGGCAATCACACATACCAAATACCCCAAACGGGGCAAATACCTACCGAAACCATTTATTCTTCCCACATCACGTGATATCCCTGCTAACAATCGAACCTAAACCCACATGGGGTGAACTTATTTACCTTACCAAATCTTCAAGGGTATATGCTTAATACCTGAACCATTCACCCATAAAGGGTAATGATCATATATCATTGCATACCCTTAAAAGTGATGACCACACAGGTATCCAAAATTCCACCCTAATTGGGAAAAATAACCAAATCATTCAATAGCTACATACGGTGGTTATTCAAATTTTATTCAATTTCATCAAGGTATGTCGTACTACATACACGAAATAATTTTGACCTCCTCATTCCATGAAACCTAGTCATAGTACGAAATCTCAAATTATTAACTTATCACCACATGGTAATTTGATCACCTCACATACACCATTCACGTTACAATGTCACATGGACATCATACAGACCTCAAGTCCATCCCCAGAGGTTGGATTTCCATTTTCACCTCTTTTTATTTTATCTAACGACTAACTAGTTTATTCATATGGATTGATAAACACATTATTTATCTCACATCATGGCATGCTAACTCTTGTGAATGCAACCATAAAACATCTCATGCATTTTTCACATCACGAATCATGTCATGAATCTCAAATGCATGGTCTGATCTTGTGCTTGTCTATCTTAGCTTAAAAAAGGCCTGCTCACCGCTTGATCTGCAAATATCCGATCGTGGCTAATCTGGAGGGGGTTCCATACACTGACTCAAGTGAAGACTCAAGTTCAAATTTGGATTCAGTTCAATGAGTAACTTTAAATCTTGACAGAATGGCTGATCCATAAGATGGAGTTACGGAGGAGGATCACCCCTCCCTTACGAGACAGAATTCTCAGCAGACACATCATTTATCGGTTAGCGCCGAGATTGCGGCTTCCTTGAACGCCTTTGCCAACAGCGAACAACTAGTATCGCTTATTCACCAGCACGTTGGGAGGGTTCATGATGTAATGTCCAACCCAGAGGCCACCCTTAATAACGGTGGTCCGACTAGTTGCCCAAGAATAGGGGGGCTTCTACCTCACATGCAATGCACCCAAATCCTACTACCTTTTAACTGTTCAGGGCAGGACAAAGTCAGCTGACTTAGAACCAAGCTCAGATTGGGCAGCCATGAAATAACTTTGCCAATCCATCCCAGAATCAATTCCTCCCGAGGCAGCCTACTCATCTAATGTTCACGCCAGGACCTTTTCATCAGGGAGGAACCCAATAATCTGTTCCTAGTTGGAGCGCACCATTTCCCTCGTAGTTCCAAGGTGCCCCTTAGCTACCCAATTTCGCAGCATTTCCCCAGGGGTAATACAACATTTAGCCAAGCACTAGAATGCCATCCTCCAACAACTAGGCATGGAAGAATTGTGGTAACAGTTCTTGGCCACTCATGGTGGTCACCTAATGAACACATACCCTATGCAACTGATAATCAGGGATGAAGAAAGCTTACCCCCAAACATTGGAAGGCCGCAATTTCAAAAATATGTGGGATCTGGAGACCCACACGCTCATTTAATGCATTACCAAATAGTAATGAGGGTATTAAGGGTCAATAAATGGATGATGGCTAAGCTCTTCGTTGTCACCTTGGACCACCCGGTCAATGAATGGTACAATCACCTTCAGCTGGACATAGCTACGGATTAGAATAGTCTTGCTTAGGCTATGATGGGACATTATGGTTTCAATAACCAAATGGAAACCACAATGCAACATCTAGAGGCTATAAGGCAAGAGCAGGGCGAGATCTTAAAATCTTACTATGGGCGTTGGATGGCCACACAGGTTAGGCTTCAGGCTCACTTAACTCTACCTGAGATGATAACCAAGCTTCTGGATGGTGCACTACCATCATACAGGATCAAATTTAGATCATATATCTTTCAAAGCTATTAAGAAGTGTTTGAGAAGGTGGATAGGATGGAGCACTTTGAATCTATGGACAAATCTGCGGGGTACTAGTGCTGGAAGATAACCACAGGATGATGTAATAAATTAGTTCTTTTTAGCAACTTTACCCATGAGGCTTTTGAATTTTTGAATAAATGGAACTTTGTTTTCTCGCTTGATATTCTATTGATTGACATCACGCATTCTCATAAACATATACATAATGTTTTTAGCACATGTGACACATCATGTCATGAAATTAATTTGGTTATAAATGGATTCCCTACAATTGTAATAAGTTCAAATGTTTGACTCTTGAGGGAGAGTGAGAGACAAACACATGTACTTAGACAATGCATGATAGCATTTGCCTCATCCTATAAAGATGTAAGATTGATAGAAAAATCTCCAAGCACAAAACATCCATTGACTATTAAATCAATCAATCAAAGGGACGAAGCACGTAAAGATTTAAATGATCAAAGCCAGAATAAGGCTAAAATCTCAACCAAGAAAATTGAGGTCAAACAACCGATGCAACGCTGAAGACACAAAGAAGGGCATCAACTACTCCATTACATGGTCCACTAAAACTTACGGGCTGATCATTACACTGTGGAACATAAGTTGTTCACCCCTGATGGAATCAAGGTACATTTGATATACTTAATGGAGTTGAAGTTTATGATCCCAACATATCATCTATCGTTGGAGAATAATTGAATTCTTTAATGATCAAGCACTAAGACTCATCATCACATATACCTCAAGCTTGCAAAGTAGAATGAGCACCAACCAATCAATCAGAAACGCTGAACGAGACATCAATTGAAGTCGTGGACATGGACGGTGACCAATCTATCAGCCAAGACTGGCACAATTGCTATCACGCATAGGTGAAAGAAATAAATCAGTAAAAGCAGTACCAATAAAAAAAGTAAATTTGTAACTAGCCTGTCAATTAACACTCGGTTAGTTGAGCAAAATTTACGGCCCCTTTTCAAAATAAAAAAAGAATAGTCAACTGAGTTGAAAATCCAAAAAGGGTGGCTTAGGCAAAACTTAGGACATCGAGAGAACCACATTGGTTAAAAAAACCTAAAAGGGCTAATTGATGGCAGAAGTCAAATCATTTGAAACATTTATACCCCTATTAAGCTCTTCAATGAATTGTCATTTTTGCTGAATCTTTATGCATATGCTTATTTTGATTGCTTGCATGCCAATGGTAGAATATCGCAAGTAAACATCCAAAAAAATAATGGTAAAATAAAAGAAAGGAAAAAATGAGTCTGCTGGATTGAAAACCTGAAAGGGCGGTCCAAGTAAAAATTAAGATAAGGTTTGATAGATCGAAAACCTATAAGGGCAATCTATGTAGAAATTAGAACTAAAGAAATATCAAATTCATCATCTCTTCCTTGGAACGGTACATGAAATCATATATCTCTAACACTTCAGGCAAATAGACTCCAACAAATCATCGCCTATATGGTTTAAGATCAATGACTCATCCTAACCCTCCTTAAACCAGAACTTGAATATGATTCAACAAACCCATGGTTGTCACTTTGAAGGAGTCATCCATGGAATCCCTAATAAGATAAACCCTAGGGGTAACCATGCACCAGCACAAGAGAAGGCTCTCCAATGAATGAAGCTCACAATACCTACAATAGACGAACATACATCATATGATAAATATAGTCCATGCATAAAATCATACATACATACGCATCATGTCATTTATAGGTTAAGGAAGATGCCAAACTAGGGCAACACCATCCCAGTAAACAAGAAACTCCACCTCCACTTGAGGAACCTACGAACATTAGGAAGGATGATGGCCTACTCAAGCTTAAAGTCCATTCAAGCAACATTGAATCACAAAAGCCTCTTAAAACAATGGAGTGACCTTTGGGACATCTTTGAGTTTCCATTAAAATCATTTATGCATCATGTTTTAATTTTTGATTGAAGGGGCAAAAATTTTTGCTTCGCATAAACTCAATCAAATAATTAAAACATTCATCATTAAAATGTACTAACATTACACTTCTTCTCTGATTTGTCACAAGGAAACAGATCAACATCCTACTAAGGAAAATTCAAAGTACAACCAAAGAAGGAAATATTTATCTCAATGACTGAAGAAAGAAACAGTCTCATCCACCAACCGAAGAAAGAAACAGTTGGATATCCCTCCATCAGGGTTGGATTTAAAACAGATTTAGGCACCCATCTTTGGTAACTCCAACAACTCACAAGGGGCACATGATGATCACAACCGAAGAAGGAAACTATTTTTGACAATTAAAGGGATACTGCAGAAAGAAACGGTTGATCCACTAGCAAGGGGCATCAAACACCAAGGGATTCTGAAGAAAGAAATGGGTAATCCAGTGAGGGAACGATGCCAGAAAGGAAGGCCCATGTCATTATCGATCGGGGATAAAGAAATCACCAGCCGCATTGATAAGTGTATAGTTGCACTTATTATCATATTAATTTCATACATTTAACACTATGAATTAAGTTATTTTTATACTTCATATAAAAGATTTCACGTGGTATGTAGTTTTTTTTTATGCAAATGTAGATACTAGGTAAATCTTGGGAGTAAAATAATCTAAAGTGGAATTCTATGAAAAAAGAATGAAAAAGGTGCAAAAAGATGCGTGGAACTTAAAGATTTGGCTTAGGATCGAAGCTGTCAAAGATCGAGGAAGTTGCAAGGAGAATTCTGAAGAAAAATCCAATTCACGATCGTGACAATCATTCGTGGTCACGACTTATTCTTCTTCAAAATAGAAGTCTTCCAATAAAAGATTCACGGTCACAACTTATATTTCCCGGTCCCGACTTGGATGGTTTTCTGGTTTTATCTTCTTAACTACCAACCGCTAGATAAGCATGATCACCCGCCATCAACCGCTCATGAAAAGGTGCCTATCCATTGTGGATTAAATCAAAGCTTCTCAACCAATCACAATGAAGAGATGCAATCTTTCATCAATGGACACAACCCTTTGTTTGGATAGACCAACCCTTTGAACTCTATAAATAGGGCTCCAAACCTTACAAATTTCATGCATGGTGTGGCATTGGAATTAGAAAAAGGGAGAGATGTAGTGTGTGCGTAGATAGAGAGTGAAATTATTTAGTTTTCACTACGTTCATAAGTGTTAGCAAGAAAATATTTAAGTGATTAGAATCCTTATTTTGATCACTATATTTCTCTACATTTTCGAGCGATTGTTGTATAAGTGTAATTGCAAATCACTTATCAATAAAAGTTTTCGTTCTTCAACATTCGTTTGTTTGATATTCACAAAGAATAGCATCCTAGCGGAGGTTCTATACGGGCCGAGACCGAATTCAAAGTAGACGTAGGCATTGCGGGAATTGACGACTCCTATTAAAGAGTGGATACGGTTTGATCAACTTTAGCTTTCATTTGCAAACCTTACAACTTTACTTTATTTTCTACTTATACTTTCTATTTCGAAGTTTATGATATGTCTATATGTCATAATGTGTATTTCTTGTTGAGTCTTTTATATTAATCAAGTTATATGCTTTTGAGTTAACTTTAAGAGTAGTTTTGGAGTTAACGAGATTGTGTATAATCACTAGATCTGTGATTATAACGTTGATTAGTGAGCTAACATTTTTGGAATGGTAACTTACTAAATGTGGCTATGTGAGAGCGACCCGTACTAAGCATAATAATATTGTTATCCAGGTTCATATAATCCTCTTAATTCATTTGCACTAGATTAAGATGATTATATAAACCTGGATAACAATATTGATATGCTTAGTACGTGTAGCTCTCACATAGCCACATTTAGCAAGTTACCATTCCAAAAATGTTGGCTCACTAAACAGCATTATAATCACAGATCCAATGATTATACACAATCTTTTTAACCTTGAAACTACTCTTAAAGTTAACTCAAAAGCATATAACTTGATTAATATAAAAGACTCAACATGAAATACACATTATGACACATAGACATATCATAAACTTTGAAATAGAAAGTATAAGTAGAAAGCAAAGCGAAGTTGTAAGGTATGCAAGTGAAAGCTTAAGTTGATTAAATCGTATACACTCTTTAATGGGAGTCGTCAATTCCCGCAATTCCTACGTTTGCTTTGAATTCGGTCTCAACTCGTATAGAACCTCCGCTAGGATGCTATCCTTTGTGAATATCGAATAAACGAATGTTGAAGAATGAAAACTTTTATTGATAAGTGATTTGCAATTACACTTATACAATAATCGCTCGAATATGTAGAGAAATCTAGTGATCGAGATAAGGATTCGAATCACTTATACATTTTCTCGCTAACACTTATGAACGTAGTGAAAACTAAAATAATTTTTACTCTCTATCTATGAATACACGTGCACTATAACACACACATATAGTCACTCAAAATCCATGCCACAAAATTGTTAAAGTTTGGAGCCCTATTTATAGAGTATGAAGGGTTGCATCTATCCATACGAAGAGTTGTGTCCATTGGCAAAAGATTGCATCACTTCATTGTAATTGGTTGAGAAGCTTTAATCTTATCCACAATGGATATGCACCTTTTCATGATTGGTTGACTTCCAAAAGGTGTCTTTTCATTTGGTAGTTGATGGCGGTGGATTGTTTTTATCTGGCGGTTGGTAGTTAAGAAGATTTGACCAAAAAACCGTCTAGGTCGCGATCGCGATATACATGTCGCGATCGTGAATACTTGTTTAGCAATTTTCTATTTTGAAGAATACTAAGTCACGACCACGAATTGTTGTCACGACCGTGAAATGTGTTTTTCTTCAAAATTCTCCTTGTAACTTTACCGATCTTTGACAGCTTCGATCCTAAGCCAAATCTTTAAGTTCCATGCATCTTTTGGCACCTTTTTCACTCTTCTTACGTAGAATTCCACTTTAAATCCTTTTACTCTAAAGATTTACCTAGTATTCGCATTTGCACCAAAAACAACTACATACCACGTGAAATCTTTTATATGAAGTATAAAAATTACTTAAACTATAGTGTTTTGTGTATAAAATTAATATGATAATAAGTATAATTTTACACTTATCATCTGTGCATGTATATTTCTTTGAAACTAATAATTTAGATTGACGTCCATCTGATGAAGATGAAGGAGTAGCCTAACAAGAAAATTGTTTCAGCATGCCACTCTTTGTGCTTCCCAACCCACCACAAGAACATGAAGCTGAGCAAGTCAAAGATGATGAAGATCTATCTATCAACTTCAATAAGAAGAAGACTAAGCTCAGCCTCAATAACTAGTCATAGAACCTCCAACTATCGATTCGAGTCTGCCAAGGGAGATTAGAGCTCATCGCAATCACCCTCTCGAAATCATTATTGATGATATTCATAATCCAATGATGATGTGAGGTCAGCTCACCTGAATGATGAGACATCCCGCTTTCATCTCATTGATTGAACTTAAGAAGTTCGAAGATGCTAAATGAGATGATTATTAGATGATTGCGATGCAAGGGGAGTTGTATCAGTTTATACGAAATGATGTGTGGGATATGATGTAGTTCCAAAGCCCAAAGGAAAATCAATCATTGGCACCAAATGGGTTTTTAAGAACAAGCTTGATGAAGATGGCATTGTTGTTAGGAACAAGGCTAGGCTTGTTGCTCTAGGCTACAATCAACAAGAAGGCATCGACTATGACAAGACCTATGCTCCTGTAGCTTGGCTAGAAGTAATTTAAATTCTGTGTGCTTTCACATCCCATAAGAACTTCAAATTGTTTCAAATGGATATTAAGAGTGAATTCCTGAATGGATTCATTTAAGAGGAAGTCTACGTTCTCCAGCCTCCAGGCTTTATAGATTTAAAGAATCCTGAGCATGTCTTGAAACTGAAGAAAGCTCTCTACGAATTGAAGCAAGCTCCAAGAGCTTCTTGGTATGAGAGGCTGACCAATTTCCTTATCAATGAATGCTATTAAAGAGGGAAAGCAGATACGACTTTGTTTATTAGGCTATGAAAAGGAGATGTGTTACTAGTCCAAATCTATGTTGATGACATCATTTTTGGAACAACTAGTGAGAAGTTGTGCAAGGAGTTCAACAAGCAAATGAAGAGCGAATTTGAAATGTCTATGATGGGAGAGCTCAACTTCTTTCTTGGACTTCAAATTAAGTAGAGTGAAGATGGAATCTTTATTAGCCAATCTAAATATTCCAAAGAAGTTCTGAAGAAGTTTGATATGGAGCATTCAAAGCTAATATCTCCTCCCATGGCCACTGATACTATCGTAAGTAAGGATAAAGTTGGTAAACTAGTGGACAACAAGTTCTACCGAGGAGTCATCGGTTCTCTTCTTTATTTAATAGCTAGTAAGCTAGACATTCAGTATGATGAGTTTTGTTATGCACGTTATCAAGATGACCCCAGAGAATCTCACTTAGCAACTGTTAAGAAAATATTCTAGTATTTGCAAGTTTCACTTGATGCATGTTTGTGGTATCATAACAAACTTAGATTTTACTCCTGGAGGATATACAGATGCTAACTATGGGAGAGATAAGCTTAATAGGAAAAACACCATAGGAGGATGCCATTTCCTTGGAGAATGCCTTGTCTCGTGGTATAGAAAGAGGCAAACTTTTATTGCGCTAAGTACAGCTGTAGCTGAGTACATGGTAGTAGGAAGTTGTGTAGTACAACTCTTATGGATTAAGCAGCAACTAGAGGATTATGGTATAAAGTCAAAGTTCTTTGAAGTTGTGTGTGATAAAAAAGTACAATTGACATATCCAAGAATCTAGTTCAATATGGCAGGATGAAGCATGTCAATATTAGACATCACTTGATAAGGGATCGTGTGCTAAGGGGAGATGTCAAACTGGAGTATGTTCCTTCTGAGGAATAGAGAGATGATATACTCACCAAACCATTGGACAAGGAGCAATTCAATGTTCTAAGGTAGCTTATTGGAATGGCGAACCACGTATGAAGAAAAATCAAGAAATTTGGCTAAGTGTTGAATATCATGTTTTAACTCAGCCGAACGAGATAACACATACTTAACACCGTCTACATTTTAAAGTAACACTATGAGAATTCAGTTTTGTGGTTAAAAATAAAAAACTTACTTTATTCAAAGAACGTTTTTGAATTAGAACCATCTAATTGCAAAAATCACCATTTTATTATGTTGTTTGATTAATTGTTAATCTTAGCGTTGATTTAGATCGTGGATTATGAAAGTTCTACGTATCTTTTCAAGTTGAGGATTGCCTATAAAAGCTATAAGAAGTTGAAGAGAGTGGTTACTTGCTTTCTAAATTCTTATCGCTTCAACTGTAAAGAACCCTAATTTCTTCTCTCTACTCTAAAATCTCTTTCAACTGCAATGGCACATACCAAAAGAACTCTCAAAATTCAAGGAGAATCCAAAAAGAAGATTTTTGTGCATATCGACGGATCATGGTAGAAAATTGTGTTCCCTCTGGAATCGTTTTCACTAAAGTCGAATGGGTTGAGAATTTCAATTTTGGTCTAGTATTTGAGTTTAACTATGAGAGCTTTCTTCTCAATTGGTTCATGCATAAAGTAATTAAGCTAGAAAAATCTCAGCCAGTTCCTTTTACTTGAAGGCCCTACCATGCTTAATCATTCCTT
>CATIWQ010481396.1:0-15296 GCA_949673415.1 Euphorbia schlechtendalii | reverse complement strand
TATATAATAATTTGTCCTAGTGCTTAGATCAAATTGTCATTTAGATCCCTATGTTGGACTACTTGAACCTCAGTATTTTAACGGTTTCGAAAAGCTAGACTGTCAATCAAATTTTTAGAAAATTTAGAGAACGAGGGTCAAATACGCCAAAACAAAATTGGAAATAGTTGGAAATTGCGCTAAGTTGAAGGACCGTTTCCTAGTTTTTGTTGGAATTTTTACTTGCTTCCAGCTGTACATAATGTTTATTTATTTGATACATACCCAAACGTCGACTCTAAATATTCTCTGTAGTCTGTTCAAATTCAATGCATGATATTGTGAATCAATATTATACAAATGTTATTGTCACCTAAAACTATATATGATTTATTAATTACAGGTCTACCGAAATCAGGAAGTCAAATGTCAGCTTCCTTTACACCAACGGGGAGACATATAGTATCAGTTGGTGAAGACAGCCGTGTATATGTCTGGGATTATGACGAAACGTTCATCCCTTCCCCAAAACACAAAAAATCCGTAAAATCGTGCGAGCATTTCTTCTTCGAAGGCATATCCGCTGCAGTGACTTGGTCTGGCATGCGGACCAAAACAACGCGGGCCGTACATAGTTGTAGCTGCAGCATTTCGAGAAGGAGACTCGGGAACTGGTTCTTCATCGACGGCTCATGCAGAGGCAGCTCTGCCACGTGGCCTGAAGAGAAACTTCCTCGTTGGGCGATACCCGAACTTGAAAGTAATCATCGGCTCGTTGGCACAAATGACCTTGCTACCCTTTCTGATGCTTGGGGACTCGTGATCGTAACTGCGGGTTTCGATGGAAGTTTAAGAACTTTCCATAATTACGGACTGCCTTCGTGGGAATAGTCGCGTTGTTAAATAGTGTTGCAGATTCATCTGCTGATGAATTGGAAACGGGAATAACGGTGCACATATAACCGAAACTAACAGTAAATTATTTTGGATGTGAAAATGTTGCATTGCTAATGCTGTTGTTTTTCGGGTTCGTCGGGAAATTGAAGTGTAAATGTAGCTTTGCTTTGTACATGACAAAACTCTCTAATTGTTAAAATATTCTGAAAATTTTGGTAGGATTACTAGTCTTTTGACATGCAGCAAGCTGGTTTGCATGTCATAAGACATTTGTTAATAATATTATTATTTCTGGTACATAATTTATTTAAGCTAGATGCATCCTTGTAATTTGTTGTATTATACATTTGATTGAGTTATGGAGAAACTTTTTGAACTATCTTGGTATTGAACTTTTATTTTTTTAATTTTAACTTCATCGATCAGCCCACTAGTATTATGAGTTATGACAATTTAAATATAAACCAATAGAAAAATAACATACATAATTAATGATTTAATAGTCCTAAAATTAAAAACTCAAGACCTTACAATGTAAATCTTAGATCCTATTCTCTTCAACTTATAAAAGGTGAATTGAATTTATTTTAGTATGAATTTATAACTACACATAGCTGAACTAAGTTGAATTTAATTAAACTGTAATCCAACAAAATAGGCCTTGGAAGCTTAATTTATATAAAAAAAAATCCAATATTAACATTAGTTTTATTAGTTAGATAATAGGTAATTCGATTCGTTGGATTTACTCTAAAGTTTCTCCATTTCGTCCTTTTATTATTTCAGTTATAAATAATGATGTAATATATCATTCAGAGCTCATATCCACATTTTTAGTAAGTCTAAACTATTAGTAAAAAAAACAAGTCTAGACTTATTTGCCGAACAAGTCATGTTGGGTTTCATCGATCTTTTCACTAAAATATCAATCAAAGTCTAACTCAACTTACATTTCTGAATATTGGGGTTGGGTCTGGTTCGGGCCAGACATATGAGGTCGGTCATAATATTTTTTTTTCTTTTAGATTTTTAGGTGGATGAAAGAAATAAAACGTCAAAGTTTAATACAAACATGCCTAAAAAGTACCTATAATTAGGTGCCTATATAGTTACTATAATTACAAGTGGATTCTATAATGACTCTGTGTTTCAGGGTGAGTGAAATTTGATTTAATGATCGTAATGATATAATAAGCAAAAATGTTACCATAGAAATCTCATACTTTCATTATGTATTTCATTATGTATTTGAGTTTTTCATATATATAATCTTGTATTTGAGCCCTGTTCTTTTCAACTTTTAAAACGTGAAGTGAATTGAAGTTAACTGATCTGAACTGAATTTAATAAACTTACAATGAACTTCACTTAATTAAATGGAACTGGATTAAATTTAATGAACATGACTGAATTGAACTTAATAATAATACATAATTAATAAAATAATAGTAAAATCAATAAATATTATAAAAATAATAGATAATTAATACTAATGATTAAAAATATTACTAAACAATATTAATTGATTACCATTATATTATATAATACTCCCTTCGTCTACTAAATATTGTCATTTTAACTAATTCACAGTTTTTAAGATAACAACTAACCGAATGAAGTGATTTACTAATTTACCCTTTCATAAATGTCTTATTCAATTTTCAAGACTTTATTAATATGTTCAGTAAAAATAATTTGACCTATAGTATTTTCTTGTTATTGGAAATTAGAATATAATTATTTTGAAACTTGAACAAATTAATAAGGGTAGGAATGAAAAACTTGGGAAAAAAACATATTGGAAATACAAAATGACAATAAAAAAGAGACAATGAAATTCTTCTAAAACGACAATATTTAGTAGACGGAGGGAGTAATGAATAATTATAAAGAATAAAATTAAGTGCATAACTATAATAAAACTAGTTTTAATTAAATATTAATTTTAATTAATATAAATATAAATAAATAATTCTAATATATTAATAATTACATATATCTTTTTTTTTTTTGTTGGAAAGGAAGAAAACAGGAACACTAGACTAGAGCAAGTCCAGGAAAAGAGACCCTCGAAAGGTCCTCAATTAATAAGGAAATGATACCCGTAATGGGATCGTAAAACACGTGGCCTCCCAATGGAAGGGATGCACCAAAAGAAGCCAAGCGATCTATCCCCTCGCGATAAGTATGCTCGAACTGAATCATCCGATTTCTGCCCATAAACTCTTTAATCTCTGTAACCAGCCCATGATAAGAGTTTGGCTCAACATTCGTCTTTTTCACCGCGTCACGACAAACTTACTATCAACCTCAACGATAACCTGTCTATAACCCCTATCTCAAGCGAGCAAGAGCAAAAGGCCATCTACCACCCTCCACAATTCACCCTTAGCAATCGAACAAGAGCCTATGTTTCTAGCAAAACCCCCCAAGCCACTTCCCATTAGCATCCCGAATAAGCCCTCCCAACAACGCTTTAAACTCACTACCTACCACCGATCCATCTGAATTCACCTTAACTCATCCCGGAGAAGAAGCAGCCCATCTAATAAGCGCCCACTCATGAGCACTGCTGATACAAACTTGTCTGCAACCCCGAACTCCATGCCTCCGCTAACCCCTTCGCTTGAATAGTAGCACCATCGCCTCCTTCACATAACCTTTAAAGATAATACATAAAACAATTTTAAACATTAATAATAAAAAATTGTTATATTTAAAGATATTATTGTATCACATTGACATTAATATTATTAGCTTAACAACGCTAGTAATTGATACTATTTATAAATTATTCTTACTATATTTATAATTATTGTTAGCTACATTGTTTAATAAATATGTTTCCATATTAATATTTTTATTTTTATTGTTATTGATTATTATTATCACTATTAATTTTTATTACAATATTAATGAGAATGAATATTTAGTAAAATTAGAATAATGAACATGAACTAAACTTAATGAATCTGAATAGAACTTAATTTAATTTAACTTAACCAAATTTAAGGTGAAAATAACATGATCTAGTTATTTTCAAATTCTGACAACAATATTGAATTGGATTAAATTGATATGAAGTGGACTGAACATATATATAATTGAACTGAAGTGAGATGAACTGAAATGAAATGGATTGAATTGAACTAAATTTATTTCAACATAAATTTATAACTACGCATAGCTAAGCAAAATTGAAGTTGGCTGAACTAACTTGATTTGTAGTCCAAGAAAATATTACCTAAACTATGTCACGACAATGAAAAATCATGTTCATTTTAATCAAATTTTACAGGTTTGTCAATAAAATATAATATTTATCACTAATAATCTTTTAAAATTTTTTTAAGAAATGCATTTTCGATAAACTTTAAAAAATCACAAAAATATTTGAAATGTATGTAATTAATGTATAATTCTTAAATAACATAGTTAAATTATGATAATGTTGATTGATTGAAATGCCACATTAACATCATTATTCATAATGAAAGCATATATGTAATGCATTGCTAACTTTTTGAAATTAACGGTCCCATTTTGGAAAAAATTTCACAAATCCCATTTTGAAAAACAATACAACTACAAGATATGTTTTTAAGTTTACCCTAAATTTTATTATTATACCCTTATCTGACTTGGAATAATATGTGCCTTACTTAAATTCAACTGTAATTTTTGTTATATAATTTACTATTACTACATAAAGGTACTATGCACCAGGGTTGGTGTAGCATGGTAAGTCCAAGGTTGTATTAAACATGAAGCAAGCATAAACAATCTATGGTTTTCCTAGTAGACATGTTCTTAGGTTGTTTGGTTAATTAAAATGACGAGACTTTGTAAATTAAGAGCACATATCTAATGTCTCTGAGTATAAAAATTTGAAAATATCTTATGAGCAAAATAACTTTGCAGCAGTGGTGGAGGTAGGATGTTCAGATTGGAGGGGCACACTCACAAGGCAATTCAACGAAAATAGATGGAAAATTAAAGTAGTTCATGTAAACTAGTCTGTAAACAATGGAAAAATGATACATTTTAATTCATTTTTAACCATTTTATACATTAAGTACATTAAAATTTGCTGATATGAATTCATTATGCGAACACAAAAATTATAAAATTATGTGTCTTGATTAAAGAGTTAGGAGTATATTGCGGTTTAGATTCTTAATTTGTGCAAGAGGATTTTTGTTGTTTGCTCCCGTTAATTTTCCAGTAAAACTGTCATTTTTTGCAACAATTTCATTTTTTTTTTTCTGTGTATGGAGTATTTAAATCTTATTCTAATTCACAGAATGTTTTCTATCTTAAGGCAATGGTTCAAGAAACAATTAGAATATAACATTTACAAAGTACGTTTAATTTTTACTTAATTTTATCGGGAAGTGTAAGAATTTCTAATTAAATAGTAATTAGTATGAAAAAACTAATATTAAATGAAAATAATGCATGAGGTTCCATTAAATGAATGTATTACACGTGGATAGACCTGTTCACGGGCCGGGCTTGGATATTTATTTTTTTCAAAAACCCGGCCCGAGCCCGAGCTCGTCAAAGCCCGAATTTTTATGGGTCAGGCTTGGTTTTTATATAAATATCCAAGCCCGGCCCGAACCTGGCCTAACGAATAATTTTATTTATTTTATTATATATTTATACATTAAATTTATAACTATTTTATAATTTTATATTTTATACTATTAAATTTATATACTTGATTGTAATAAATTTTACCAAATATTAAAGATTTGAAGTAAACAATGTAATTATGTTTAAAATTTAAATATATTTTGATTTATTTTATATTTTTTCTATTTAATTTAATAAAAAAGTTTATAACAAAAAAAAATATTCGGGGCCGAAATTTTAAAGTATGGGCTTGGGTTAATATTTTTATTAAAAAGCCCACCAAGCCCGGCCCAAACCCGACCTGGCCTGCCCGATGAACAGTTCTACACTTGGATAGTTGGCATTTTGAAAAGGTGAAAAGATTAAAGAAAATATAAATTTATTTTAAGTGTAAAGATAAGGAATTAAATGGGTATGGTGCTCAACAATATAATATATTCTTTCTTCTTCTTTTGCCTACCCACCTTCATTAATTAATCTGAAGCATGCATCCAAGAAAAGAACGCTGCAGACACTACTCCTCTTTATTTCTCCTGAACCAAGCTTTACTCAAGATCTATCTCTATATTCTTGTCTTCTCCGGCAGAGCTTGGTGGGGCACCTTCCACCAACAAGCTTTGCTCGTCCACCAGAATCAATGGAGGGTAAGAGGGCTCCTGGCGACCGGTGGGGCATGTGCCCCACCGCCCCCACCCCTCCCTCCGCCACTGCTTTGCAGTAAGATTAGTTGAAAAAATAAACAAGTTTAAAACCCTTTGCAGTTGGCAAAAAAAAAAACCATCATTTCTCAGTTAAGTCACCTCTCGATCTATATTAGCATAACTAGACATGAGTACAGGACCATGACTCATTTAGATTAAACATTCAAACGCATAATTCACACAAGATTTAAGTAGACAATACATACAATGCTCGAGAGATCTTCCTATAGGTTGTTTGCTTGGGAAGGGTTTGCTTGTTAGAAACTTACTTAACACATGATAATAAAAAACATAGTAACAATATAATTAATGGAGAAATATTATAAAAAGAGAGAAGAAGTGACATGGCAAAAGGGAGCACCCTTAACCATCGAAGAAGAGGTATAAATAGCCTCCAATCAAGAGAAAAGAGGAGAAAAACATCTAACACTAAATAATGGGGTACTAAATATTTTGTCCAAAATCATACTAGATAAATGTCACTCGCACAGAAGGCCTTTAGGATTGAGAGACTGTAATTTCTGAAAAGTTAACTTTCTCCAATTTTCTACTATCTTTCTTAACACATGTTATCAGGCCCGGCCCTGATAATTTAAGGATCCTAGGTAAAATAATATAATAACTAATAAAAGTGGGTACTTGGTAAAATGTTGTAATGAAAAATTTATTTTTTGAAAAATCTAGAATTTGATCTCAAAACCTCTTACATCATTATCAAACAACTTACCAATTCATATAGCACTAATTAATGTTTACTTTTATCTTTTAAATATTAACTACTAAAAATTTAAAAATAAAAAATATTGAGCTTTTTTTTTATAAATGAGGGAATTAGGGTAACTCAGATGGTTCCCTATTTAGGGAAAATCCTCAAAATGGGAAATAAGTACGGGGAATGGTCAAGTCCAACCATTCCCCATATAGTACATCCCCAAAATGGGGTTCCCTATACATGGGGAACCCCATTTTGGGGAATGGTTATTATATTAATATTTTTTTAGTTTTGATTTAATTTAATGTATTTGATATTTTTTTTGTTATTGGGAATAGATTTAGTGTAAAGAAATTAATATAATAATAATAAAATATTATTACTTTATTAATCTGAAATGGGGAATGGAAAATGAAGAAGATGGTTAGAACAAAAACACTATAAATCTTGCAAAATGAAATTTAGAGAATGGAAAATGAGAAAAATTGAACAAATTAAGTTACTTTCTTTTGCTTTTACGCGATTTTGGATCCCAACCACAACTCCGTCTATCCTTGTTCAGTTGTAGATTGGGACCAACCTGTCACTGGCGAATATCTACCAGCCATTGATGCAATTGAAGCTACAGTTCTCCAATCCACATATACTTCTTCCTCATGTTTCATGAAACGACTTTCATCTACCCTAATCGACACTCAATCTGCAAAACCACCGCCAATCGTTGACTTCCGAGAATGGTCTCTCTGCGCCATTTTCTCTCTCTCCTTATCAAGTTACTTGTATTCTTCAATCTTAGATGATGATAATTTCAGCATGTTGTTTAATTTCATTAGTAATCCTAAAATCCTATGTTTTTCTCTCTTTCCAATTTGATCAGATTTTAATTATTTGATCAAACCAATGCATTATGAGACAAATTTACTTTTGAAAAATTCATCAATTATAAAGTACTTTTTACACTGTGTGGTGCTTCTTTCAATGAATAGAATTGTTGCAATTTAGCATACATTGCACCTAAACCGGATGATAAAATTAGTTTTAGCATAAGTACAGAACTATCAAAGAAAAGACCAATTAGCATTGGAAATTCTCGAGGATATGTGTGTTTCTCTCTGTTATTTTTGGTAAGCAATTGAACAATTGCTGATTTTGTTCATGAATATTAAATGCAAAAGACATTAATGTTTACTGCCAACACTGGAATGGTGTTTCCAATGTAAGATTCATGAGTTATGCACCTTGCATATTAGCTACTGAATTTATAGTCCATGTTATTAAGGAAGTTGAGCCACTTTAGTCAAATGGATGACCAATAACCTTTTGGATGTGATCAAAATCAGTGAGGTTTTTCTTATCAATTTTTTCACTTCATCACAATAGGATTTAATATGTAGAGTTTCATAGCTCATTGGTCAAATTCCTTTTACTATTTTTGCAACAGAAGAAAATGAACTGGTGTTACAAGCTCATCTTAGAGCTATCAGGGAAGCAAGATCGAGGCTACAAGTGCAAGCATCCCTCAAAGTTTTCATTTATGCGTATTTCAACAGTGATAGATCGAATAACTCTCAGGTTATGTCTTCAACATTCTCATTATTAATAATACCTCGGTCAAGCATGTAGCGCATAGAAGGGAAACTATTCATAAATCCATTTGATCTCCTAGCACATAGAACAAGGCTACCATTCATCTTGTATAAACATGGACTGAAGAGTGGTGATGAGAATTGAAGAAAAGACATTGGAAAAATGGCGACGATTGCACAAAAATATCAAGCTAAAAGATGAAGAGAGTAGGAGAAAGCTTAGTATGAATTCAATTGGATGTTAGATAAATTGACAAAATAGTTGAAATTATTTTGTAAATAATTGTTTTCGTAGTAGGTTCATAGTTGTTTGTGAAAATATATTTTTCACATTGGTATAAAATAATATATACCAAAATATCAAACTGGTATAACAATATTATACCAAAATATATGATGGATCAAATTGGTATAAAAAATTTTATACCAAAATATATCCTGTTATTTTCTTCCCAGTTGCCCTTGTACTGCATTTCACCATGATAATTCTGCTGCATTGTATTCAATATGTCCTCTAATTTACTCTCAAAGGAATGCATTGTTGTTAGAATAGATCTAAATCCACTTTGTATTAGCTGGGTAAGAGTTAAGTTTGAATGTATAGAATAACGAGCAATATTCGCATATGTAATAAAACATGTATAATACATATTATATCGAAGTTAAATTACAACAAAACTATTACAACAACAAATAAACATGTATAATACATATTATACCAAAAAAATTAAATGTATAAAGTCAATTATACAACTCATAATAACAAAATAAACATGTATAATACACATTATATCAAATTATAAAAAGGGATAAAGTTTATTATACCAAAACTACACCAAAACCATTACAAGAGCAAAATAAATAGATATAAAACATATTATACCGAATAGAAAAAAACATATAAAGTCCATTATACCAATGCTAAATAACAGTAAAACCATTACAACAACAAAATCAATACGTATAATACAGATTATACCAAATTTTAAACAAATGTATAAAATCTATTATACCAAAGCTAAATAACAACGAAACATTACAAAGCAAAACTAAACTAGTATAATACTTATTATATCAAATATAAAAAGTGTATAAAGTCTATTATACCAAAGCTGAATAAAAACAAAACCATTACAACAAAAAATTAAACAGGTATAATACACATCATACCAAATATAAAAAAGTATAAAAGATATTATACCAAAACTAAATAATAACAAAAAAAAACAAGAATATTACATATTATACCAAATATAGAAAAAATACAAAATTTGTTATAATAAAGTTAATTTACAAACAAACAATTACTCACCATTTTCCTAAATAGCGTCGGTGAACAACTAAGGATTATAACCTTTCAAATACTTATGAATCATGATGTTCCAAATAACATAATTTACGTCTAGAATTACATCAAACATCTTATGAGCAATATCTAATGACTAGTGCTAGCATATGAATAGAACTCTCTGACAAAAAATCTCTTAGAGTTATTTCATCAAACATATTATAAAGCTCCACAATTTTCAGCTCCACAATTTTCATCATATGAACCACTAAATTCTAAACTTGCAAAACAAAATCGAGATCGAAAATCATAAAACATACTCAACCGCGAAATTTGAAACCTAAAAGAATTCAAATTATACTAAAGCTAAATTTAACACTTCCAATCCTCTGCAACATATGTAAGAAACAAAATGGACCAAAATAGCAGAAACCTCCATCTGAATTAGAAGCTCAAGATAAACGAAAAATTCAAAAATACAATAAAATTAGAATCAGGATTCAATAACAACAAATTCAAAGACTACAATTCACAATAAAACTACGCCAATGCCGATCTGAGACACGTAATCAAGTGAATAGGAAATCTCAGAAGAAATCAAGACAAAATGAAATAATAAGAAATCATAATCAATTCAATACTTACGCTGAAATCCATGAGAATTGAAATCACTTGAAGAAATTTAAATAAAAGTCAAATGAAGAAATCGAAACCAGAAGAAGAAATCAAACTCGATCAGAGAGATGAAGAACAAGAAAGAATGAAAACATACCCCTAATTAAGGAATTACGTAAAAGTTTAAAATGAAAAGATAAAAAGGACAAAAGTAATAATAAATGCTGTTTAGGTTATAATTAAAAATAAATCTAATTTTTTTTGACATTCCTTGTAATTCACCAAAAATATTATTGGATCTTAGGTGAGCGCACACTTTGCACCCTGCCCAGGACCAGCCCTGCATGTTACATTAGACATATTATACTCATTCTGGTCTTTCTAAATGATTGTATAAACTTTTTATTTTGCTTCATTTTATTTGTCAATCTCAATTATTGATGTAATTTTCTCTTTTTTCCCTTAATGTATGCTTGTATAGTAAGTGATTAATTATTGTTTTAATTTTAAATTAATAATTAGAAGATAAACGAATTCTATATAGGGTTTTTTTCATAAATGCAAAAAATAAGGTCCATAATTACTAATTGTATACAAAATCCAATACTAGAATATAATTAAACTAATACGTGATTTGGGGAGAATTGTTCAACAGCTCCATTCAATGCAGAAAATCTCCCGGTTTCAGTTCCTTCGATCATCCTCTTCTCTTTTATCAATGATTTGCCTAAACTTCCATCTTCGAACAATGATTTCCATCTTCAATCAACGATTTCCATCTTCATTGTCGCCAGGTAGCTATTCCGATCAACAGAGAACAGGTTTTCAAGAAAAATAAGTCAGTTTTGATTCTAAACCTCGATTTGATTTCAATCTAACCTAAATCAAGTTTTGTGATCATTTTCTATACATATTCTACACATATTTACTGCATTTTATAACTTATCTAGTTCTGATTTCTAAATTTAATTTAGATTAACCTAATCTGTGTCTTGTAATAGTTTTTATACCAAATGATTAGTATTGATCTTTTATTCTTCAGATAAAGTAGGAATTTGTTGTGACTTTTTGTAAAAAATGAAGTGGCAATTTAGGTTTCACCGAGTTGTAGCAGAAAATGGTTCAGGTTAAAGCTAGGAATTTGGTCCATAAGCATGACTGTTTAAACCATGAAAGAACATATGCTTTCTCCGCTTAGAATGCTTTCCAGAACCTTTAGACATGACACATGGAACAAAATGCACCTGCAAAGGATCAACTTGCCTTATTGTGTGTTTCAATTGTTTTAAGCAGCTTTGGTTTGATTTTTTGAATTTGTTTTCACAACTTTACTTTTACATTATCATGATTTTTTGCTAATTTTTTTAGCATTATACAATTGACTTGAAAAACAAAAAGAGTTTTCATTTTTTCTTTAGTTAATGCCCAAAATTGATTTGCATTTAAGTTCCTGTTTTAGTAACATTATGTTTATTGTGAACGGTAGATAAGGAAATCTTCATACCATGATGTGATAAGGGTTTATGAGATTCAAAATGTTCTTGAAATATATAGTGTTCGGACTTATGTAATCAATAGTGTTAGAGTTGTGTTCTTGAATGAAAGGCCTCACAGCCTAGACCTGGAATAGGAGTCACCAACATTTGTGAGGTCTGTGACCATAACCTCCTTGATTCCTTCAGTTTTTGCTCCCTTGGGTTGCATGGTGTTTTTCACATCCTTATTTGCTTTGTATTTATTGGTAGTTTGCTAGGATATATCAAATGTAGCAATCTATTATTATGCTGCAAGTTTATGTAAAGCTTGACTATTGATAAAGACTAGAATGTGGCAAATCAAATGATTAGGTGCCAATGCATTATAAGTGAAGATCATGGTTCTAAAGATGTATTTTTCCCTCTAAATTTTTTTGTAGTAAAGTGATCATTGGCATGAAGAAGTAGAATTAGATTTCTGGTTTGACAAGTTTCTATTGTTTTGTTGTTGACTTTCATATAGGTTCACTTATATGATTTTAAATACTCATATTGAATTGTTAGATTAGTTGTCCTAAATCTATGATATAATGTGTATTATACCATAATGAAGATTGGTGTAATATATGATTAACATAATGTATTATGTATTTTTTAGGAATTGGTTTTTAAAATACTATTATGCACTCTAAACAAAATCACAATCAATCTTCCTTTATATATGTGTATGCACTAGAAATTAAATTAATTGAAAAGCATGACTTGATAATGAACTAAGTTTAGATTAATTTCATAGATGTGGTTCTCTTGTTAACTAAGTTTCGTCTGTAAAAGAAACTATAAATCCTTTGGAATATGGAAGTGAATTAGTTGGTTTGTATAGTTTATTTGACTATAAATTGGTATAATACATATTATACTAGTATTAAAAATTGTATAATACATATAATATGTATTACACCATAAATGCGACAGGTCAATAGGTTTATGTAAATAGAAAAAATGATGTCGGATTATACTAATATTATATAAAAATGAAAAATATAACAATAATATTTTCATTACTCCTATGCAGATTGAAATGAAGTAGTCATTGACATACCATATGGAGAAACACCATAATGAAGAAAGACCAAATGAAGTATGTTTTTGTCTTTAAAATCTACTAGCATTTATGGACATTCTTGCTTTGATTTTTGTTTTTGTGACTTCTTTGCTAAATTAGCTTTAATCTCTCTGATATTTTTGATTTGCATGCAATATGAAGAATTTGGCATTACCAGTGACGTACAGAGAATTGGTCGATGGCCGAGATGGAGCAATGTTGATGGAGAAGTTGGACATTTGTTTATCATATGGATTAATTGATTTTAATTTTTTTTATGTAAGAATTTAATCGGATGAATGAATATAAAAGAAGCATTTTGGTTTTGATATAGCTGCACTTGATGTATTATGTCTATTTTGTACCAATTATATTTTTACTTATGTTATATCAAATAGAAAATTGGTATAAAAATTTATTGGAGATAAATGATGAATGTATCTTATTGATTAATTTTGGAATTTATTTGTTGAATGGACCTTAAATGATTTTAATTTCAGATTTTAAATTGCTTACTTAACTGAGATAAAAAAGGTAAGAATTTAAATGTGAAGCGAATTTGGTATAAAAGCAATTGTAAAACCAAAATTTGAAACGGTATAAACAAGTATAATAGTTTTTATACCAATTGAAAAATATTAATACATTAAAAAAACACACATACTAATAAAACAAAATCCATATCTGTATCAAAATATATCATTAATTAACTTATTATTTCATTGATTTTCATCTGAGTTTCAACAACCGTGAGATTTTCACATCGAGCATCCTCGAACACATATTATATCAAAATATAAAAGGTATAAAATATATTATACCAAATCAAAATTACAGCAAAACCATTACATGATAAAATAAACAGGTATAATACATATTATACCAAGTAGAAAAAATGTATAAAATTTGTTATACAACTTACAACAGCGAAATAGCGTGTATAATTTATATTTTACCAAATTATAAAAATGTATAATATATATTATACAAAAACTAATTACAATAAAACCATTACAATAGCAAATGTAAACAGATATAATATATATTATATAAAATAAAAAACAAATAAAGTTTATTATACCAAAACTAAATTACAACAAAACCATTACAATAGGAAATGTAAACAGATATAATACATGTTATACCAAATAAAAAACAAATAAAGTTTATTATACCAAAAGTAAATTGCATCAAACCATTATAACGACAAAAATAAATGGGTATAATACATATTATACCAAATAAAAAATGTATGAAGCATGTTATACCAAAGTTAAATCAACAGAGAAACCATTACAATGACAGAAATAACAAGTATATTACATATTATACCAAATAGAAAAAACTTATAAACCATATTATACCATATAGAAAAAACATATAAAATCTATTATACAACTTACAACAGCGAAATAGCGTGTATAATTTATATTTTACCAAATTATAAAAACGTATAATATATATTATACCAAAACTAATTGCAACAAACCATTACAATAGCAAATGTAAACATATACAATACATATTATACCAAATAAAAAACAAATAAAGTTTATTATACCAAAACTAAATTGCATCAAAACCATTGAAACGACAAAAATAAATGGGTATAATACATATTATACCAAATAAAAAACCTATGAAGCATATTATACCAAAGCTAAATCAACAGTAAAACCATTACAACGACAGAAATAACAGACATATTACATATTATACCAAATAGAAAAAATGTATAAACCATATTATACCAAATAGAAAAAATGTATAAAGCATATTATACCAAAGCTAAATCAACGACAAAATCATCAAAAGCCTCAGTCCCCAATTCAAACTCATCTGTCCAAAGCTAAATTCAAACTCTGAAATAATTAAACTCATGGAAATGCAGCCATGTTTGGGGTGTACGAATTACCGAAGAAATTGATGGCGGGAGGGGCCGATACCTCTCAACTAAGAAGGGGGTCATTAATGTTGGCCAGGGGACTAGTCGGAAGCCATGGCTCGAAGTGTTCCGGCTAATGCAGTATGCTTCTTGGCTTATGAGGTCTGATAAGTGTATAATTACACTTATTATCATATTAATTTTATAAACTAAACACTAAAGTTTAAGTCATTTTTATACTTCATATAAAAGATTTCACATGGTATGCAGTTGTTTTTTTTATGCAAATGCAGATACTAGGTAAATCTTTGGAGTAAAATGATCTAAAGTGGAATTCTATGAAAAAAGAGTGAAAAGGGTGCAAAAAGATGTGTGGAACTTAAAGATTTGGCTTAGGATCGAAGCTGTCAAAGAT
>CATIWQ010481202.1:0-10490 GCA_949673415.1 Euphorbia schlechtendalii | reverse complement strand
GATTGTGGGATCAAAACCCTCAATCAACAAATTTGGATAAAATGCTTCATATATTTAATAAAATACTTCTATTGTCCTTAATGCTATATTTTCTTGCACAAATTTGGATATCCGAGTAATTATTGTTGGCATGCATGCTTCTAAACTTACAAAAAGTTTTATGGGTCTCATCAATTCGGATAAATAAAATCATATAATCTTTGTGTCCTATGGTTAACTTTGTACTTGTCATACACATTAGGTTACAAGATTTTCCATCTATATGGTTCTTGAATATAACTTTAAAAAAAGAAATGTAACCATTTCACTTTTTTATTTGATACGGAAGTGAAGGGGAACGAATTTACTTGAGAATATAATTTGAAATTTGGCTTGAAGTGATCATTTTCAGTGAATTTCCATGTGTGTACCCTGAGACAGTTTGCCAAACGTAGTTGTTAGCTTTTCTTTTTTAAGCAAAAGCAACAACACTAATATAAATTTTTTATATATTGGTTGTTATAGAACTAAATAAATAGTGATCAAAATTTGTAACAACCGTTACAGATCAAATATAGAAGTGCAATGCATAGTTTGTTTTGTTTGTCCGACCCAACTTCTCATTGTTGGCTTTTAACGATATTAAATACGCGTACGACAAGCACAGAACTTACTTGTTGCCATGTTTCACTACGTTGCAGTATAAGGTTGAGACGTAATATGCATGGAAAACAATTATGTATCGGTTGACAATCAAATTTTAGAAACAAATGTTCTCAAATGAATATTTAATTAATCATTAAATGTTTATAAAATACGTAATGTCGGCTGAGTAATTAAACTTGTAAGGAAAAAAAAATAGAAAAATCAATGAAAAGAAAGGAGAAACAGATCTGACTAAATAGATCTGTCTATGTTGCTGATTTTGAATTTGATTTGATGAAACCCCAATACATATATATGTCCAGATCATCTGAGTGATTCGGAGATAAATATTACCGATTCATATGAGAGACTGCAAAACATTACCGGCGAAAAATTACTTATCAACTGCATCGCATTGGTGAGCATGTTAAAAGTTTATGAGTTTCTTTCATAACATTTAATTACTGGTTAAAATTTACAATAATCTCTGATTTTTTTGAACAAAATACAATAATATTACTGTTCTTATTGATAGCTCCTTCGTGGATTTTCCTTTGATTTGGTCCTCTTGTATCATTCCGAAAATTAAATTTTTTTGTTGGTTACTCTTTCATGGCAGGTTAGCAACTCGTGCTTTCCTCTTTTCAAGAGGATGCATCACGAAGAGCAAGTCCATTTGTCCATTTTGCAGAGAGGTAGAGACGATTGATCATTTATTCCTTCTATGTCGGTTAAGTTCTCGAATTTATTTGGAGTCTCTAAAATGGTTGGAATTACCTCTACCGATCCCTAACTCACTCATGGGATTTTTCAACATTTGGCTTTCATTATTTCGGCTAGGAAATTCGTACGACTTTGGAATTTCTCTTTGATTTATCATCAATTAGTCTATTTGGATGCGAACAAGTGGATATTTGAAGGAAAGCTTGACACTGGTGATATTTTAGTATCGAGCATTAATCTTTGTTGGTTTTTCTTTCACTGTAATAAGCGTAGCATTTGTTTAGCATCAACAGACTTGTTTGTAAGCCCGAGAACCTTAATTTGTAATTAAATTACTATTCTCTTCTTGAGAATTGTAACCATTTTAATTAATAAAAGAGAGGAGGGAGTTTTATAGGTAAGCGTGAAAACAAATTTCGTTGAGGACCTCGCTCCGAAATTTTCTCCTACCTCAAACTTTTAGCTTGTTGAGAGTTACACTGACTGTCCGGAAGTTTTTTTTAAAAAAAAAAGCATGGAAATCAATTATGTATCGGTTGAGAATCAAATTTTAGAAACAAATGTTCTCAAATGAATATTTAATTAATCATTAAATGTTTATAAAATACGTGATGTCGGCTGAGTAAATAAACTTGTCAGGAAATAAAAAATAGAAAAATCAATTAAAAGAAAGGAGAAACAGAAGCCCTAATTGAAAGGTAAGGTGAGAAGCGACTATATAAACCATCTTATGCAGGCCCTTGGAAATGAAAAGCCGCCTTCCAAAATCATTTCAGATAAATGTTCGATCTTATTCACTCGTCAATGGAGCTATGGAGAGAAGCTTCAGCCTACCCTTCAGGTTCAGGTATTCAATTTTACTCTTTCTCTTAACTTTTTTTGTTTTATAGATCTGACTAAATAGATCTGTCAATGTTGCTGATTTTGAATTTGATTTGATGAAACCCAATACATATATATGTCCAGATTATCTGAGCGATTCAAAGATAAATATTACAGATTCATATGAGAGACTGCACAACGTTACAGGTGAAAAATTACTTATCAACTGCATCGTATTGGTGTGAATGTTAAAAGTTTATGAGTTTCTTTCATAACATTTAATTACAGGTTAAAATTTACAATAATCTCTGATTTTTTTAAACAAAATACAATAATATTACTGTTCTTATTGTATACTTTTTTGCAGACTGAGCTGTGACTTTTATGGTTTCAAAAAGCCTTTTCTGGAGGGGTTGGAATTCTGCTCGAAGTGATGGCCGTGGGGTAATAGGTGTAATCGAGGCGAATTTCATAGAACCTGCTCAAAATTAGCAAGGTCTGTAGTCATGACACAGAAGACCTAATTGTCGACAAAATGCCATGATTTTAGCTATGCTCCAATAAAACACAGAAAGCATCAAAACAACTGCAGCGAAGGGGACTAGTACAAGTCAGCAATGATGTGCTCCTGAAATTTGAAATGGAGAGAAATTGAAGGAGTTACATAATGGAGCCAAACGATTTCATTTCTATCCTCGTTATTTATTATTAGATTTTTATCTGTAAATAAAATTGATGATTATTCTGTACATGTAAAGAAACATTCCAGATTGTAGCAAATTTTTTGTACGGTTGGTTGAGGCTTAAAGTGTGATACTACCATAAAAATCCCCTTGATTGATACCAAACGCACATATCATTCGGCTCTTTAGTACAAGAAATCGAACAAATTTCATCCCTAATGGAAACAGGATTCTCTTCCGGCATGTTTGCCAAAACTCCATCCTTTAAGGAATCTAAAATCGTCATAGTGAGTTCCAAAAGTTTAACTTCTTTGAGAACCCAATAAACCATCTCACATTTGCGCGCAAAAGACTGTAGACCTCTTGAATAGTGCTCCAAAGGCTTGAGTTGGAAATTCAATCAAAGGGGATATCGTGTTTAATAAATCTATGCCGAAGAAACATGAAACAAAATTCATTGCTGGCCATCATTCCCCAACCTAGCTTTGCCCGCATGACCTTATTAATGTCATCCACTTTCTTCAAACTGAGACCCCCAGCAGAGAATGACTTTATACAATTGCGCCACTTAGAAATTACAAAAAAAAAAAAAAAAAAAAAAGCATAAGAGAGCTAGCAATAACTGATTGCCACGAACTAATTGACCAACCATTGAAAGTGTAGTGCCCATCCAACCTGTAAACCTATGAAAAGTCCTTTCCATAATCCCCCATAGATGGGTAGCCTTTGGAGCTCTAAGAAATAGAGGAACTCCCAAATAAATAAAAGGTAATTCCCCTCGTTGGATGCCCGTAGTTGCTGCCAAACATTCAGCCTTACTAACCACTTGATCGCCAAAATAGATTTACAATTTTCTCCAATTGACCTGCTGCCAGGAATTAATGTAAAAAAGTTCAAAATCATCCTTAATTACAACCATGTTTCTTATATTTGCCTTGAAAAATAACAAGATGTCATTCGCGTAAAGCAAATATGAGAGAAAAGTAACTTGCGTTGTATAATTCATCTACCCTAAGTTTTCAGAACTGAAGAGGGAAAGAATCAGCCGACTAAAAAAATTCTCCCGTAGCCCAAATAGCAATGGAGAAAGAAGATCTCCTTGGTGAACTCCTCTCAAACACCCGAAACAACCCCTAACACCAACACACATTGATATGGAGATATGAACTAAACTAAGAATGACAGTGATCCAACTAATCACAAACGGAATTTAAACCCGAAAAGTGAGCAAGATTGTAAGCAAAAATTCTTAATCCATAGTGTCAAGGGCTTTCTTGATATCAATCTATAGAGCAAGATTTCCACCAAAAACACTTTTTTTAAGTGTTTTTACTCGTTCAAAGGCCATTGCAATACATTCATGTATATGACACCCTTTGATGGAACCATACTAATTTGGTGTAATAATTTAGGCAGCTATGTCACTCACACAATTTACTTTATATTATTGATGATTTTTAACACGGAGTTCATCATTGCGATCGACCAAAACTACTTAACGCTATTTGCTCCATCAACCTTTGGAATCATGATCATGATGCTAGATTTAATCTTGGGAAGCGTGAAACCCATGTCAAAAAAATGGAGGATAACTCTGCAAACATTTGCCCCCACAATTTGCTAGAATTGTTGAAAGAATATTCTCCTAAACAATCCAAGTGCACTTGACCCATCCATTGCCATCACCGTATCCCTAATCAACTTGTGTGATGGATATGCAAGAAGAATCTTGTTTTCCAGAGTCATTGCCATTTTGGCACAATCGAAGAAATAAGTTTGATGTCTACCTGAATCCGTTGCAAAAAGGCTGATGTAATATGTAACTATATGGCCTGAAATCTAATCTATATAAAAAAGACATCATTTATAAGCAACAATTGGATTCCCTTGCTTGATATGCATATACTTGAATCTTTTTAAAGAAAGAAGAGTTACGATCTCCTTTTTAAGCCAGCATATACCACTCCTCTCCTTTAGAAAAATCTTGTTTTAATGTACATGAAGATCTAACTTAGCATGAACCTCAAACTCTTATGGGTTTAGGTTCTCTAACACTCCTTTTCAAGGAAATTTGTTCTCGCACTGTAAGTAGAACCTCTTCACTATTTCGAATATTCGTGTCTTACATGTCTAAAAAAATTTTGTTCCATGTATGTAAAACTAATCATAACGATTTGAGCTTTGCCATAAGCAACTGTGCTAGTGAGAGGGAAGGGAAACCCGAAATCTAAATTTTCAACACTAACTGCTCTAGGCTCGAATGCGTAACCCACATTAATTGAAATGTGAAATAGGAGGTCCTCCCTATCATAAAAGATAAAACAAAAAGCAACTTGTGATGGTAAAAAAATGTCTAGCAAGCACTAAGCAATGGTAAGAATTACAACATGTTGCAAAATAAAAGCTCACTAGAGCTCTATCTAAATGAGAATCAAACCTGCATGGTTCTACCCTTCCATTAAACCAAGTAAACAAAGGCCCTCTTCCCACAACATCAACCAACACGTGTCATAACTACACTCTCTAAACTCCCAACACAAATGGGGATTTGGATGGTTACCTCTCTTTTTGTGAGAGCCTATTAAAATTCCCCTATTTAGACCCAATTATTTTCAATAAACAAAACAACCCCACGAATAGCATTATACAGATTCATGCAATTTAGGTAGCTAGTACTACCATAGAGAAACCCCAGATTAATGCTCAAATCACAAACCATGAATTGAATACCAATAGCTACCCTGGTCCAAGGAGAACTTCATCAAAACCACACAGCTACATGCAAAGACTTAAGAACCTGAAGTATTGGTAAGGACATATCATTCATAGTAATTAATTGAAAACCAATCTTTTTCCACTACAAAGCGTCAATCTTATCAAATTGAACTTGAGATTCAGGATGACAAATAAATTAGGCTTTTGATAAAAAAACAAGCTTAGTAACAAAGTGCTGAGTTTCCACATTTTTTAATCCCTTACATTTCCAATATAGAGCTATCATTAATACTTGAGGGTGGCTTGTCACAATTTCTGCTATTGGGATTTAGCAGTTTTTTAACAATTTCTACATCTTTTTCGTAATTGTTTTCCAAGGTTTTTCCTCGTTCTCCACCATATCAGCCCATGAATGACAAGCCCCTTAAATGGACAATGGCTTTGATATAGTGTTTAAACTAAGAATTGACAATGGCTGCCCTTGTTGTAGATGGACTTCCAATTTAATTCCTTTAACGAATTCCACCACATAATGCATATTGGGTTCATTAATTTTTAAATTTCCAACATCTTTAGCTTCATTTGATGAGTCAAAATGAGAAGTTTGCTAACTCTTGCAGAAATAAAAATCGTTCCTCATTTTCATCAATTCTGTCAATACAAATATCTAAAAGAATGAGGAAAATAAGATCATTTATAAAATATTAACAATAATAATAAAAATTGAAAATAGAGAAGAAAAACTTCCCCATCGATTAAATTCCATGAATCTTTATAAGGCTCATCACCACAATATTATAAACATCACATTAACCAAATGATATTCATGTTAATGATGATTTTTCTATCACTGGATTATCCTTCAAACATTCATCTATGGTGTTGAAATCTATTTTAGCTTGCATCAAGTGCTTGTTTCTCTTTGCCAAGGCTTGCTTCTAGTAAAGAGATTAAGATTTGGCTTCAAGGTTTTATCAAACTTTTTAATCCTAGGATGAACCTAAAACTCCTTGACATGTCTTTTGATCCTTCAAAAATCATATGCCATATGACCAACCAAGTTACATACTTTCCAAAAGCTAGGAACGTTCTCAAAAGAATGGTCCACCAATAGCTCGTGCCCCTCCCTTGCCATACTAATAGTATGCGACAACATAGTAGAGAGGTCTATATCCACCAAAACCTAGCCGTAGTGACCCTATAAACCATCCAACATGGCCCGATCCAACTTTAGTAGAACCCCGATATAACTTGTTATTTCAGTTTGAGTTTTGGGTCCCAATATTCCCAAGGTAACGCTTTAAGTCGTACCATATTTGCACATTAACTGTATTATGAGCATAAGAATTGAAATCTAAAACCCTAAGTTGCAACGGAAAATTCTAGGCTTCAAATTGACACTACCCTTGCTCCAAAATTTATTCTTTGACTCTAAAGAACCGAGCATGATGTGGTAGAAACCGTCTAATGGAGATAAACTTCGATTGTGATTGAATATCCAAAATAGAAGAAAGTTATTTCATTAAATCATCTACCTTTCTTGGAGCACTCCTTTTTCCTCAATAAGACACCATATTTAAGAGAATTCACACAACTCCACCTGCCTATCATACACTATCATTCACTACTTGTATGATTCACACTATCTTGTATCCCCATTCCTTTGAGATGGAACGGTTTGGGACAAACAGAACTAAGTTTCCTAGAAAATCTTAAGCAACCTCGACGTACGAGGGTTTTTCATAGGATTTTCTCTAAAAAATGTGCATGATATTGAAATATATGAAAGGTGAGGATTTCAAGGCTGCCATCAATGTAGAAACCAATGATTAGAAGGAAAAGGTGGGTGGCGGCTAGAGCATTAGTGTTTTCTCCAATTGCCTCTCTAAATGCAAACAAATATTTTTTGAGTATTAAAGTTCACCCAAATATGTCAAAACAATGACTTAGGATGATTGGTACCGAAATAGATTCAATAAAAGCTGCAATAAAAAAGAGGAAATAGCAAAAAAAGGAAAAACAAACATTCAGTCCGATACTCATTCATGGTGCCGACATAACGATCACGTTACCGTCATTGACAGTTATAGTACCGTGATCGACATTAGATCAACAAAACACAGAAAATCAAATTTACATGCGTGCCTTTTCAATTTCAGTTCATTTTTAGCTTGTTTTTCAATTTTAACTCATTTTGAACACATATTCAAGCATTAAAGAAAAAGATGAAGTTTAGGGGACTTACGTAGAAGTCACCAGCTTATTCTCAATTCTAAACACACCTTAACTTACTTTATAATTGAAACACTTCTCAAAGTAAAAACATTAATAATAAAAAAAGTTTTTAAAGAAGATACGAAGTCTCTGATTTTTTTGTACTGTTTTTTTATTGAATTCACTGACTAGATTTGTTTTTAATTCCTAGAATAGCCTATCAAAGAACAAAATGAACTAAATGGGGTGGTGTTTATAATTATGGAATTATAAAGCAATAGTTTTTTTTTTTTTTTTTGTTAAAAGTTGGAGAATGAGAATGCCTTGGATGGAAGTCCCAACTAGGTTTGCACCCCCATGGACCAAAACAAAACTCAAACCCAAATATTATTAAAAATAAACAAAAAAAAACATGAAAAGTTTAAAAGAAACGAAAGAAAAATAGCAAACACTAAGTGAAATGAAACATGCTTCGTCCATTCAAATCATGGAAATAAAAATCTCTACAAAAACTAGGCACCATGGGCCAAGTGGAAGAAACACCCGTTAATCTACCATGTGCGGCTAAAGCGTCTGCAACCTCGTTACCCTCACGAAAAATATGAGAACAAATAAACCACATTTGAGAGAACTTCCGAAGGCACCTCATCCATCTTGCATGCAAGTCGTAAGGCACCAAAGTACTCCTATCCTGTAAAAGCTTCACTACATAGCTTGAGTCACGTTCTAACCAAAGGTCTAACCAGCCCCAGGAAATTGATTATTCGATTGCAAAAATGGAAGCCAATAATTCTACTTTGAACGCATAAGAAATCCCGCCTGAAGATGCAAAACAGCTCAAAACTAGTCTCGAGTGATCCTTAAACATTCCCCCACAACCTAAAGCTCCCGGTGTGCCCAAACAAGAGGCATTAGTAATTCCTTTTAGCTGTCACTTTGTTTTAACTGATCTAAATATTGGTGTTTATTTACGTATTAACTTTGACCCAATTAGGGGCGGAGGAATCATCTCACTGGTAGAATTCTCAGAGCTTTAAACAATCGAGGAATAAGATTCAGATTAAATAATGTTTGTCGCTCCACCTCCGAATTCCAAACTTTTCCGAACCCCAACGTATCCATTCGACGTAAGACACGCTAAAGCTGTCTAAGAGAATGATGGATATCCGGAGTTGCGTTCTCAAAAATGCTAGAACAACATGCTCTCCAAATAAGCCAAATCACGTTTACAACTCCAGCATTCCATGAGAATAGAATTTGACTGCTAAACATATGTGAAAAAGATGATGAAAGAATTATATAAACTTAGTGTTCAGATTCCTTGATAGTTTGAGAAGGAAAATGAGCTCTGCTAGGGTTTCCAAACCCTAGCCTCCACCGCTTTGTCTTTTCCGGCTAATCAATATCAGATTGGCTGCCTTCTGTTGTTTCTTTGCTTGGCAGTCCCTTCTTCGGACTGTCTTGTTTATTCTTGTTTACTTTTTCTTTTGGAATATCGTATCTTGGTTCTTTATTCTGATATGGAGACTGTTTTTTCTAACGCACAATTTATTGCTGATCTTTTTGAGGATCAATACTCCAGCCCGCTGAAGAAGGCAGCTCTGGCTGCAGCTTCTTTTGCTAACCCTAAATCGTATGCATAAGCCGCAAAAAATCTGTTATTGATTCCCAAGTTTTCAATGCAAGCCCCAGTTTTTGAAAAGGGTGGATATAAGATGGTTTGGATTTCATAAGATATTTATGATCAAAGAGTGCGGTAGTGCTCTTTTTCTCTCATTGGCAGACTGAATTTACCAAAAGGAAGCACACCGAGAAAGGTAGATGATTTAAAGACCCAACTTTTAAAAATTTGGGGTCTTAATGGTAATTGGAAGTTAATCCCAATTGGTCGGGGTTATTATCATATGATGCTTGGTTCTTTAGAATGGATGAATCTTGTTTGGAGCAAGGGAAGCATCAACCTTAAACCTGGAATTTTCAGATTGCAACCTTGGATGGCAGATTTTGATCCTTATGGCCAACATCACGAATGCACAAGTTTGGGTATGATTTCAAAGTCTCCCGTGGGAGTATTGGGACCTTCGAACGTTAGCAGAGATAACTAGTTGTTTCGGAGTTCTTCTTCGAGTTGATAAGGAAACGATAGATGGAACCTTCGGACACTATGCTAGGGTTTTGGTTGATGTTGATTTATCAAACAACATTCTAAGCAAGATTGGAGTTGAAAGAAAAGATAGTGAGATATGGATTGACTTGGCATTTGAAAATCTCCCTGCTTTTTGCAAGTTATGTAATTCGGTTAGACATCGTTCATATGATTGTAGATGCAATATTAAGCCCACATTAGATCAGCCACATAGGGTTGAGAAGGAAAAGAAATGATCGAAGAAAGAAATCCTGAATAACCCTAATTCACCTATTAATCTTGAGCTATTTACTCAGAGTAAACAGAGATAAAAAAGCTTAGTGGAGAGGATGAAATCAGATATCCCTGCTTAGAAAGTCTTCACATCAATGAGGGAGAGTCTTGGTCGGGATGTTACGAGGCCACTGCCTCTGGTGAATATGGATCATGAATTCGAAGATGAAAAATCAAGCAGCGAGAGTACGAATAATGGTTATAAAGAAGATACGGAAGTGTAGATACATGGTGGTGAAATCAACACTGTGGCTGTGACTAACAACACGGGTACTGCTCTTAACAGATAT
>CATIWQ010481152.1:0-17032 GCA_949673415.1 Euphorbia schlechtendalii | reverse complement strand
CTTTGCTCCTGTGCTTGCAACGCATTGACTAACTCTGCCAAGGATATGTTTGACAGATCCTTCGACTCCTCGAGCGAAGATATTTTTGATTCATATTTCTCGGGAAGGGTGACAAGAATTTTTTGAACAATTCTTTCATCTGAGAAATCTTTACCCAACAGCCTTATTTTATTGACAATGCCCAACAACTTGTCCTAATAATCTTTTATTGTTTCTGATTCCTTCATCTTTACCATCTTAAATTCTCTAATCAAATTGAGAACTTGCATGCTCTTGGTTTTTTCGTTTCCCTGATACTCCTTTTTGAGATACTCCCATATAGCGTTGGCTGAATCCAGGTTCATGATCCTGGTAAAGATGTTACTTGAAACAACAGAGTAAAGACAAGCAATGGCTTTTGACTTCCTTGTCTTTCTGTCCTTATGATTCTTCATTTGTGCCACCGTTGGATTTGGAGGCAACGGTTGAACAACATAATCTTCTTCTACAGCCTCCCAAAGATCCATAGCGTCGAGATAAACTTTCATTCTAATCGCCCAAGCTTGATAATTTTGGCCATCAAAAACTGGTGGAGCAGCATGATGGCTAAAGGATGATTGTGTATCACTCTCTATTATCACAAGTCCCTCAAGATAATTTCGCTCTGATTACCAATTTGTTGTTTTGACAGATATAAAATTAATGATAATGAAGCTGAAAAATGGATTCAACTCTGGAAGCACATAATTCTTATTATCTGCCGAATATATATAATAAAAATACAAGCATATCACTACTTAACAACTATAGCAAAAAAACAGGAAATATCTGATATCTCCTATAATTAAGCAACAAGCATATTAGACTTATTCAAAAACAATTAAATTAAGGACTGAGTCAAATACTAAAGCATATTACTAACATGCACTTGCCAAGTCAGATTCCCCGAGTTTCCTCCTTCGAAGACAGGATTCGAGTTCCTTAAGGCACTCCCTCATTTGCGAGAAAATATCTCGGGTGTTACCGCACACATCCAACACCCTCACCGATCCATCCAACACCTTTTCTACCGAGCCGCGAAGCTCTTCATTGGTGTGTTGCAGTTGAAGTAAATCGTCAACTGACTCGTACAGATCTTTTAGGCCGCTTAATTTGTCGTAAATTACTGAAGAGGTTGATGCTGCTTGTGATGATCTCAATCTGTCCAACTGAGCCTCGACTGTTTGAGTTAGAGGATGAAATCGTGTAGGCAAACTGTTGGATCGAACATGGTAAGAAGCCATATATTCCTTTAGCTGAAGAAAGTCAGCAACAAATGTGCGATTAGAAAATGTTGAATCCATTTCCAGTTTCTCCATTCATATATACAACATTAAGTAGCTATACCATTGCCATTATGCAAACATGCATTAGCTGTCATGTTGGCTAATTCGCCGACTGTTATGGAAAATTTTAAAACAATGGTTGTTGCAGCAGATTCAAGTTTATGAACATGTGCAATATGCACATGTACATCTACCTTGCAATTTTTAAAAAAGTCATTTTTCTGGCAAAGTTGTTTGCTGTTTCACATGCAAGTTTTGATAAAAATTCCCAAGAGCAAGTTGCGGTTTTCTCTTCAATGGTTTACGTTCTGTAAGAAAAAATACTAAGTTAGAGATTATGATTGGAATCCTGTTGGCCATGATCGAAACAATGTCCACCAAATTGGCTGAATATAAGCAGAATGGAATTCTTTATACGATGAATGATTAATACTGATATTGTTAATCTGGAAGGTGAACAGAGATCAGCAAAGAGCGGGGGCAGATGGAGAACTCAAAGACATGACAGCAATTGCAAGAATATGAAGATTTAATTCATTTGGACATGATGCTGTCTTATATATATGATAAGAAGAATTTTGAAACATTGTTAGATGTTTCTTCTTCATGACAAGAACAAGTCTAAAATTTTCACTTTCACAAAGCTTTTGTGCCTTCCCTTCCACCTATTTATTATCATGTCCTCAAAAACATAATAAAAGATTCGTACCAAAAAAATCAACAGCATATATAAAGGAGCATATATCTCTTCTTTCACAAAATTCACCTCCTTTTGGATTACAGTTTAGAAAACTTTTCTTTCCACGTGTATTATTCAAGCCTCTAAACTCAAGAACAAAGATTTCTAGGGAAAGAAATTTTCTAGCCCTACATTTCCCTCAGCAAGGACCACGTCTGTTTAATGAACAACCACAAAATACATAATAAACTGTAGAGAGGCCAATACATTAACTACTTAATAGGTATATCCCTTCACAAACATTCCCGTTTTAGCTTCCTCGCTTTCACCCTCAGCAGAGTACCTTCCAAGCTGGGCTAGTGAGTTAGCCTTTGCACGCACTAAAAGTGACTTCTGTGCAGCTTCAATGTTTTCTGGGCTTCCTTGCCATGTCTTGAGCACAGTGTTTTGCAATGCACGTGCATATGAGAATGACACGTGCCAGGGGTTGGGGTTTTGGTTCATTGCATTGAGGTTCAAGGTTGCTTCCACTTCGGATTGTCCGCCAGACAAAAACTGGAAGATGAAAACCAATTATCACTAAGAAACATAGTGATTCTCATACGGAATGCAATAAATATGCACTTCTAAGGAAAAGAAATAAGAGGTAGTGATGCTTGCTTGTTCAAATAAACTTTTTAAGGCCTAATGCACCAGGAGGTGTCCCAATTTATCACAAAAAATACCTGCTACTCCCTAAACTTTCAAAGTGACTCCGTAGCTACTCCATCTTTCAAAAGTGCACCATTAGGCTCCTTGAACGCCACATGTCAACTTCTGATTGGTTTGACTTTTCAAAGATGTCATTTTCCCAATTCTCTCTCCAATCATAAGCTGACACGTGGCATTTAGGGAGCAAAGTGGTGCGCTTTTTGAAAGTTGAGGTACCTACGGGATCACTTTGAAAGTTCAAGGGGCACCGAATTTTTTGTGACAGGTTGGGGCACCTACCGATGTATAAAGCCAACTTTTTAATGCAATTCATCTTAGTTCAATTTTCAACTACTTGGTTATACCAAATTAAGTGAGTAGTAGCAGATATACCAAGTTCTCAATGTCAAGTATATGTTTCAGTTTATAAACATGGATTTTTGAAGAGGTTGGGTTTTGAATCTAGGACCTCCGACCTCTGCTTTGAGAGGTGTACAAATTGAGCTACACCTAAATGGTAGTAAAGAAATTTAAGATTCAATGATTCAATTAACTTTTCAATACAAAAAACGAATAGGAATCCAAGCATTCATACCATGATTCCAGGAACGGCAGGAGGTACTCTTCTTTTGAGCATTGTGAGAGTGTATTTGGCTATGGTCTCTGGAGAAGCCTTCTCCTTGTGTTCAGCACCAGGTGTAACCATGCTGGGCTTCAGCAATATACCTTCGAACATAACGTTGTTTTCTGCCAAATAGAAAAACACTTCTGACCACACCTTCTCTGCAACTTCAAGCGTTCTATCAATCCCATGGTCTCCGTCGAGAAGAATCTCGGGTTCCACTATGGGCACAAGTCCATTGTCCTACACATACAAATTAATGAAAAATATCAGCATCCACAATCTGGCTATTAGACAACCTTAAAAACTCAAAAGGTCTCAACATTATCTTCAGCGGAAATTTACGGATTTTGAGGAGAACCTCACTGGTTCCATGAATTACTAGGACATGCCGGAAACGAAATTACACATTTACACCCAATTCACAATGTTAGCAATTGCTTAAGGGCAGTAGAAGGCATAGAAAGAAAAACATGGGATAACAAAAGGTAAAATTAAGTGAAAAACATATCTAAAGACTGGAAGTAAATACCTGAGAAATGGCAGCATAGCGGGCAAGTCCCCAAGCAGCTTCCTTAACAGCAAGAGCAGAAGGACCGCAGGGAATACTGACAACTGTCCTCCTGAAATGAACATATTTAGCAGAAAAAATAAGCAAAAATCCAGTCAATACAAATATTTGAATATGTCCAGGCGCTACTTCCTGCAAAAGCACAAGGCTGTAAAGAACAAAAGTCTTACCACTTGGCAAAACGAGCACCTTGCTTGTAGTACTCAGCAGATCTTGATGCTAATCCATCCAGACCTTGGCACCATGACTCGTTGTTTGATCCTGGAAGAGGTACCAAACCCTGAAATACAAAAAGTAGCAACATTACAACCTCATTATACTCTAAGAAATAGTTTTTAAAATTTCAATAGTTTATTCATAGACGTTTAAAACTATATACCTTGTCAACTTTGATCCCTGGAACAATGTTCTCATCACGCAAGCAGTCCACAAACTTCTTTCCATCGGTCGTAGACTGATATAGAGTTTCCTCGAAAAGAATGGCACCGGAAATGTATTCACCAAGGCCAGGGGTTGTCAGCAACAGTTGTCTGTATGCTTGTCGGTTAACCTCAGTGTTGTCTAGGCCGATAGATGCCAACCTCTTCCCACAAGTAGCATTTGATTCATCAATGGCTAGGATACCACGACCAGGCGAAGCAATAGATTTCTACATCATCAACAACAAACAAACGCAGTTAAGAACAATAAACTAACAAGCAACATTTAGACCAGGAATTATCATTTCTCAACCCTATCCTACTTCTCAAGTGAAAACTAGCTGGAATTGTATAAACAATGAATAGAACAGAGACTAGCTACGTGGAAATTTTCCGATAAGGAGGGCCGAGGCTTAACCCCGATATAGAGAGAAAAAGCAAAAATTCCATTCTCAAAAGATATTCAAAGTTCTAAATTGTTTTAACTTCAAACAAAAATAAGAGAAAAAAAAAAGGTACGGCATGCAGCTTCCTGGATATTCATTTTTTATATCTAAAAAAACAACATTATTGCACCAATACTGCCAAAAAATTATGCTACACAGTCATTTCAGTTTGATTCTTAAACAAATTTGTCAAAATTAACATCACAATTCCAAAGAGCAGAACACTTTTGTCATTGTGGGCTACAGATGCGCTACAAATACGAGCATAAAATAGAATTTTACAAAATATTGGATCTTATAGATCAGTATTAGTAACTTCATTACACAAGATCAATAAATGAAAAACTCAAATTCGATGACAGAAATCAGGAATGGCACAGAAAATAGAAAAACAAACCGCGGTGTGAAGGAGTTCATCCTTGTAAGAGCTGGCTCGGATGGGGAGGGAAACACGGCGAGTAGCAAAGGCAGTTGAGGACGATCTGTTACGCTGACCAAAAGACTGCTGCCCGATCCATGAAGAAGAAGCGTTTAGCTTTGCAAAGCTCGCAGCTGCCATTGGAAGGAGATCGCACGAGAGAGAAGCGCTTGATTAATGGAGAATGCGAAAAGCCGTTGGTTAGGTAGGATTATATGAAAGTGATACTTGTAAGCTGTTTGTTTGCCTTTGGGGACTCCGCTCTGTGTTTTCGTGTAAGAATGTGACAATTTATATGCGGACATCTCTAAAGTAAACAGTATTCACACCTTATTTGGGCTTATTACTAGTATTATTAATTTTCATTCATAACCACGGTTTTAAAAATTCTCGGGTCGACCTAGATCCTGCCTAGACGTTATTTTGAAGACCTCGTTTAGCGCCTAAACTCTACTGACTAACGTTTAAGTCCGTCTAGACCTCAATTAATCCCCGCCTAGATCTCGATTCTCCTTCAACCGCCTGACTAGCGCCTAGCGTTTTTTAAAACACTGTTTATAACTGAATTAAAATTTACTTTATTGTATTAATTAGTCAATTTCAACAAATGTGGCACCAATAAACCATTTAGATACAGAACAAAACCCAAAATATGAGTTGATTTTATACCTAGTATATAAACAAAGTATTTTTGTTAACCTATTTGATTGTGGTTTTTGTGTGTGATTAAGATAAAAATTATGGATTTTAGAGATCTCATGTTCGAGTCACGTTCGAGACGGATTAAAAATTTTCTTTTTATTTGTTTGTAATTCTAAATGAAGCATTTTTTTAAAAAAATCCCATCTGAATTTATTTAGTAAAAATTAATAAAATTAAAATTAGGTTTATTACTCATAAATCACAATGGCACTTTATGATGGTACAGCTGACTTTTTTTTGACTGCCCTTTACCTTTCCTAAATATTAACTGGCCAACTAGCCCAGCAGTCCCCCATTCCAAAATTTAAGGGCTAACAAAATTATGGCACTTATGGCCTGGCTGGGTCAGTGTGCAAAATCCAAAATTGTATATTGCATGTTTGCCATTCATGGTCAAATATTAGAGTAATGTTATTTTTTATCTCTCCTAATCATAGGATAAAGAGTGAAAAAAGTATTTTCAATCCATACCTTTCATTAATGAAAGGTAAGGATTGAGCCAACATTGTTCTAATATTTGACTTCAACAGTAGAGAATCTTTTTCCTTAGAGTAACCTTAGTAGTTTGTGTTATAGATGCTGAAAAATTTTCATATTTGAAATTATTTTAAAGTACTTGTAATATTAGAACTACAGTTTGAGGTCCTGAAGATAAAAGCAATTGAAAGATTTTCCTAAATACTCGCATATTAATTTTTTTTAGATATTATTTTTTTAATGGAATTTTTGTATATATTATTAATCAAATATGATATATGATAATAAAATTTTAGTAGTGCCTTCATATATAAACATTAATGATTTTGGTAGCTCAAGGGATGGCATTATTGCTCTAATGATAGAGAAGGAGAACTAAATGACATTAATTGGGTATTTTAAATTTGTTTATAAAATATAAATCGAAAATCGGATCAAACTGATTGAATCGATTCGGTTTCTTTGCGGCCACCGAAAGCAACCGTATGTTCTCAATTCATATTCACAACTACCAAAACACAACGAACAAAAACTAATAAACCATAGCACCGCCATGTAAATAGCTCCGCAGCAAATTCTTTCTGTGCTTCAAAATGGGTAGGCCAAGTTCTAACCGAAGCGGCAACAGGGCAGCTGTCTTCTTTCTTGCCACTCTAATTCTGTGGTTTATCTCCGTTTGGTTTGAGATTTTATTCAACAAGCGAATTGAGCTGTTTTGGATCATTGCTGGGAGTTCTTTCTTTCAGATTGCTAATTGGGTCATTCGATTCTTCGTCTATCGTGACCCTCTCTTTGTTAATACCTCTGTTTCTCTGCTCCATTCCTCCATCATCTCCGCTTCAGGTACTTCATTTCTTCGTGGTTTTGTGCGATTTTATTGTTAATTTCGATTATTTATTTGCTGGGTTTTGTTGCACACTTCCTGTTTGATGAAATGTTTCTATGGAGTTGAAATCCCTTATTTTGCTTAATGAGTAAATTTACAGAATCAATTGAGATTATTAGTATGTCATTGGTAGTTGTGATGTGTGAGATGTGATTGATGTGCTAAAGTTAGAAAGTTCAAGAAATTCTTAATTTCAGTGCCAAATATGTCGATGTTCTATCATGTTTGGAGCTTATCAAATTAGTATATAGCGTATCATGCATGTTCAGATTTCTCCATTGAAGTCCCGTTTCTTAATGCTCAAAACTGCAAATGAAACATCTATGTTTTAGATTTTTAAACAACTCCATCTGGTCATATCTATAGTATGATGATTGCTATCTTGATTCTTCTCGTGTTCTTGTCTCTTGAGTATCAATGTATGCTGGAAAGTCAGATGAATTATAGTGCCACATATTTAGCGGTTTGAGATACTCACCAACTGCAGTAGTAATCTATGACGTTGACATTGAGCAAGTACGATTTAAGGTGTTGAAACTGTGAATTCACAGTTTGCAAATTGAGTTGAACTCAGAAAATTCAGTAACGTTGATTTCTTTTGATGCAGATAAACTGTTTTGCGGTATATCATGAATAGAGTTTGGCAATTTATCATGTCATTACTCAATATAAAGTTCAGCAAGAAGACCTATATAAATAACTTGTTAATCATACTCGTGTCAATATTTTCAAGTATAAGAACATAATATTTTCTTATGGTATCGATTTGAGTTTCGTTTTGTATTTACAAAAACATACACTAATTAACAAACAGTTCACTGAATCTGTGGCATAACAGTGATTAGGAAATTAAGGAATGAACAAAAATGATGTGTTCACAACTGCCCTCACAAAATGAGCATGTTCATTTAGTATTTGTCGTTCTTTTATATGTGTGAATCTTTCACAGGCTGGTTTTGCAGCCTGCTTCACATGGTAATGAGTTTTTCTATTATGAACTACTGAGAGTAAAAATGTCTAAGCTGTGTTGCATTCTGAAAATAGTTTTAAATTGAGTTTATTTTCCATGAATTGAGTTTTTGACATTTATTGCAAAGACCTCTATTGTCTGCCTTTTTACATATATCTATTTCTTGGGATTCTCTCTTTGTTGAGTTTCATGTCTCTGTTCCTTTGCAGTGGTTTACATCTTAGTTCATCAGTGGTTAAAATACGGTTCAGATGTGATATTTGAGCATTCACAACTGGTTGGAGGTACTTGGCAATGGGCATACCCGACTTTGTGTTTCTCATGTGGTTACTTTGCATATGATCAGTTGGATATGTTGCTTTACAAATTATACAGTGGCTTCATCCCTTCCATCCTCATGCACCATTTGATACTTCTTATTTGCTTTACCCTTGCTTTGTATCGGAATGTCACCGTCAACTATCTTATTCTCACTCTGATTTGTGAGGTACATTTCTTTAAGCTCTTCTTCTCCTGAACTTTATAGTTTGTTACTTCTTACCTTCTGATCTCAACTTTCAAGGCATAATTGATCATGTGTAATTCAAAAATTACCGGTGGTTCATTTTTTCATATCTCACATGATGAGCTCAAAGTTATTAAAACATAAGGTTTTCTGTTTGATGAATTGCAAATCTGTCAATAAAAAAAATGACAGATTTTTCTAGGCTTAATGCATCAGTAGGTACCTGGACTTGTCCAAAAAAAAATTACTACCCTCCTGAACTATCGAAGCAACCCCGTAACTCCATCAACTTACAAAAAGTGCACAACTTTGTTCCCTTAACGCCACGTGTCAACTTCTGGTTGGTTTGATTTTTCAAAGATGTCGTTTTTCTGATTTTCACTCTCGAGTCAGAAGCTGACATGTGGCATTCAGCTAATGCATTAGTGCACTTTTCTATGAACAAATGCATGATTACACAGATTTGGAGTTGCGAAATGTGTAAGTTTGAACATTTTCCACGATGCAGATGCATTCGATTTTCCTGCATGTGAGGAAAGTGCGACGAATGGCTGGTGTTCGGGATGCCAAAAGCAAAATTGTGAAGTTAGAATGGGTTCTGAATTGGTTGACTTTCATCTTCGCGAGATCCATTTCTCACATTCTGATAACCATCAAGCTGCTGAAAGATGCTTCAAAGTTTGACAAAGGTGTGGAATTGCCAATTGCTCTGTTTGGCATGGCGGGAATGAATTGTCTTAATGTTGGTCTCGGCATTGATCTCTTCCATGCTTTCAGAAAGGAGCGAAACGGTCTCAAAAATAGTCGTCGGCATCGTGATTGAACACGTACAACTATAGATGTGTGTGTATTTAATCCATTTTTTCCTCGAAATTCTGTTTAGCTTATGAATTAAGTGATGATTTGCTGTTTAAGTGAATTTTACACAAGAAATGAGCTTTGTAAAGTATCTAGTACATGCATAGGAATTTATTGTTTGTTTTATACACATTTTTTTCCGTTGTTAAACATATGTTTCATTTATTACAATTTCGTTCGCAGTCTTTTTTGTTTTTCTAAATGAAATGAAATTTCTTTTAAAAAAGTTGCACGTGTTAGACAGTGGCAACTTCGTTTGTTCATAGATTAACATAATCAAATCGAACATTATTTGTCAATCTAGTTTTGAATTTTAAAGCATTTAGCTCGGTGATCTTTGCTAATTGTCTTATTAGCTAAGAGTTGTGTTGTTTTAAATTACATTTTTACGTTTATTAGTAGATATACTAATTAAGGTTGGCAAGTGGTTATAGAACTCGAGCCCTTTAAGTTAGAGATTTCAATTTGAGGTAATGTGATACGAAACTTTAATATAGAGGTATTTCTCTCTTTTAGCTCATTTTATAAACCTTATAAATAAATTAAAAGTACGTGTAGTGTTTTAAATAGCTGGTTTACTGCGAGTCAACTGAATTTCTTACTAAATTGATTTATAGCAGTTTATAAGTTGTAAGACAAATATATGATACATGTAAAAATAAGAGAAATTTTAGATTTTAAAAAAGTAAAGCTCAATCTTGATCTAGTAATTTATTTACATTTAAAATATAAATTTTCAAAAACACTTAAAAATTAGTTTTCATAGATTACTTTAATCAGCTTATAAGCAACTAGCCTTTTTAACTGCCAGTACCAAAATAATTTTAATTATATAAAATAAAACAAAGTTAACAACCAAAGGGGTGGTGGCGCAGTTGGCTAGCGCGTAGGTCTCATAGCTTCTGAGTTATCCTGAGGTCGAGAGTTCGAGCCTCTCTCACCCCAATTTTCTTTTTGTTTTCACATACTGTCATTTACTTTTTACTTTGTTTAATGAGATTGGCATAATCAAATGCACAAATGAACTCGAATAAGATAATCTCAAGCACAATTGAAGCAATCTAATTGCTGAATGAAATTCATAATCAAACCAGCATAATTTTTCCTTCAACAAAAGAATTCTCCAAAACACCCTATCATTCATGTAACAAAGGAAAAAATAACCAATGTTGATTCCTGATTAAACAGAGCATTTAATCAACATCCAACAAATTCCCTGCCCTTTATACATTTTCACTAAATCTCTAGTTGTATTCCATTCCCATTCTTGCTCCGCGAGAAAAACTTGGCAAACCCATTTCGGTTCTTCTCATAGCTAACGACAGCTGAAGAACTCGAAGATGAAGATGGAGGCGAATACCCTTCACTTTTTCCCATTTCAGGGCCAGAATTCTCGCTGGTTGTTCTTGAACAAGTAGAGTCTCTATTGGGTGAGATTGCCTCACTAGAATGCGATCTCCATGGTTCTAAATCGGTTTTCGGTATCACAGATTCTCCTGAAAATATCTCAGGCACATTCACAGTGTCAGTTAAGAAGTCCTCCAATGTTGCTAGAGATTTCAGTTGTTTCCCTAGCGATGCTATTGTCTTCTGGCATTCGGCGAGTTTTCCAGCAGCTGCATCAATGTCCTCCTGCAGACAAAAAGTTAGCATCTTTTTCGACCATATTGTATAAAGTTCGCGTCTTTATACAATACGAGAGGGTTTGGAGTTACCTGTTTTATCTTTGGTTCAGTGTTTTCGATTTCTTGTTTTGTTCTGCACAGTTGTTCTTCCAAAGCTTTGCACTTGCCGTTGATTTCCGCTGACAAAGCCTTCTCCTTTTCGGCCTCTGCTTCGAACGAGTTAGCCTTTGAAATCGTGGTCCGAACCTCAGATTCCATGATAGCAAGTTGCGATTCGGTTTCTTCCTTCGATTCGTTCGCCATAACTAACTCTTCCTGCAACTCCTCCATCTTTAATTCGGCTTCTCTCAGCTGAGTTTGCAATTCTTCGTTCTTTTCCTGACTAAAAGCGAGTATCATTTCCAGTTCGGTTCTCTCCAATAGTATTTTCTCTAACTTCTCCTCTAATTCAACCTTTTCGCCTTCCATTTTCTGCAGTTTTTCTTCCAAATCAGCCACCCGATGAATCATAACTTCAAGCTCAGCTCTCAAAGAGCTTTCTCTGTCAAAAGATTGTTTCCTTTCAGGCTCAGGCATAGCTGCGAGTCGTTCCATTTCGAGAAAATCGTCCATGAGATCGATTTCAACCGATAAAGACGGTACCTTTTGTTGGTTCACTGCCTTTTCGTTCTTGAACTGATCGAGTTCAGCGATCAACGCCGATGCCCATTCCCCGCTCTCTGATTGGCTGCTATCCGTAACAGATTCAACACAAATTGAAGATGCACTGGAATTTTTCCGATCATTAACTGACGTTGCCTTGTAAGCCAGCGCTTTAAGCCTCCGGCACTCAGACTCGAGCTTTGCAACTTTCTTAATACTCTCCAGATGTTGTTTACTGGCCGTTTCGGCAGCTTGAGTACTCAAATCTCGCTCGATTGTTCTGAGCTCTAATTCCTCGGACAAAGAGAAGAGGTCAAGCTTTAGAGAATTATTATCTTTCTCCAAATGCTTGAGTTTCTCGTAAAAATCTGAATCAATTTGAGGAGATCCTGACTTGGCGATTTCTGCTTGTAATTTCAACTCGGCGATCTGATTCTCGAGTTGCGACTTGGTGGATTCCCATTCTCGGGTTTTCTTTGATACAGATTCTAGTACTTTTTCTTCCTGCTCATCTTTTGCATGTCTTAGCTGCCTTACACATTCCTTCAAAGCCCCATCAAGATGAGTCACACGATTTTCGAGGGTTGAATTCTGCAGAACAGCGGCTTCTAGTTGCTGCTTCAGCTCTGATACTTCATTTTCTGCCTTTTCCCAGCCTAGGATTTTAGTAACCACATGTAAATTCAGAATTTCAAAGGAAAAAAAAAAACAAAATATTGAAAAATTTGTGCATACTAAGTACCTGCGACGGCTTCTTCAGCGACTTTGGAATGCTGCTTTACCAAGTCATCTTTCGCGCTAACGTTGACCAGAGCAGCGGATAACTTCTCTGTTAACTTCTTGATTTTGTTATCGGCATCTTCGTCTCGTTCTGAAGTCTTTGATGTGATTTCTGGAGATGGAGAATCTTCGACTGGGGATGCCTTTGAGGTGTCCTGTTTCAATAACGAGAAAAATCGAAGGAAAGCAACCGAGTCTCAGCATAATTTTTGCAATTTAAGAATAAAATGGAAGTTCATAGTTTACACAGAAGGTTACTTGTGCATGGCCATGTTATAATAAAGACATAAAGGCATGTCTTAGTTTTCGAAAACACATGGTATAGTCCATGCTATAATGTTTTTGTTAATATTTGTTATACACTAATGCAGCGATTTCTAAGCTCGATTGCGAGAAAACTACATCATGGACATGTCTAAAGTATTGAAAACATAATGGACTAATTTAATATTTGTTATGCACTAATGCAGCGATTTCTAAGCTCGATTGCGAGAAAACTACATCATGGACATGTCTAAAGTATTGAAAACATAATGGACTAATGAAGATTGTCCCCAAACTTGCTCATGTCTATATAGGGCCAGTTTGGGATTGCTCTCCCACACTGCTTTTTCGAAAAGCTAAATTCTCAAGCTTTTCCGGGTTGCTGTCTCGAAAAGCTCTGAAATTTAAAAACAAACGGTTCCTAATATATTAGTAGCAAGAGTCAGAATCTTCTATCCAATACCAAAATATGTTGTTCTATTAAAAGCTTAAATGTGCAACTTTTCATGCCAATAGCTCTGACAGCAATGCTTTAACAGACTCATAATCTAAAAAACACTTCTAATTTCTCCAATAGAAGACAAAGCAAACTGAAAGATGCCTAAACTACTAATGGTTTCCAAATTCAGAAAATTATAAAATCACAACTGAAAGAGATTTGAAACTGCAATAGAGCTCAAAAGTGGTAGTTACCTGTTCATCAGAAAATCTTTCAGAGTGTGAAGAAAGCGATCCTGAACTCTCGGTTTCACCTGGACTCCTCTCCGACGATTTTCTCTTCCATAACCAGTTCCTCTTTTCCATCAAAGAATGTTTAATTTCCTACAAAAATCACACACTTAAAGCATAAACAAGAACTCCTATTCTGAATATAGCACACACACAGAGACAACCACTCTAAAGCCCAAAACTACAATATCCACTCTCGACAAACTCAGACACTAACAGAAAGAAATTTAAAATGAAATGAAAGATGACTTGTCTTCTCCATTTTATCAGCTTAGCTTCAAATCCACCCAATAACCATCCAACAAACAACTAAAAGCTTTGATCTCTGGTGATGGACCCGAATTACATGAAAAAAAAAGTAAAATCCCTAGCAGAAAAATGGGATTATTAACCCATCAAGCAAACGTAAACAACCACTTGAAAAATTTGAAAAAGGAATCACCTTTACCTCTAATTGATCCAAAAATTAGAAGCAACCCAACAGATGAAAACCATTCAAATCACTAAAGAAGGGCAGAAAGTCCCCAAATAGATAGGCGCACATCAATATCAATGAGAACAAACCCAGAACATCCAATCCCAAATGAGACAAAAATCTAATTTAAATTACAAGAAAGAAATATAGATAAACAAAAGACAGGACAATTACCTTTGAATGAGGGCAAAAAGGGCCTGAAGATCAGATAGGAACCGTTTAAAGCTATGAATGTGAAACAATAAATAGGTTCAAATTCAATTTTTTCAAAAAAACTCGTTACAAATCTGTGGAATGTCAGTGGATTAAAAAACCAGATAATATGCTAATAATAACAACTAGAAACAAAGCTAAACAGAGCAGATAATGTGAGTTTCTATTTCTTGTTTTCTTCTAGCTTCTCCCTTTTCTTTTTTACTGTATTATTATATTAATAAAGAGAAGAGCATGTGATTGCAAATGCCAAGATGTGTCAATACCTCAAGAACAAAAATAAAGATTTGAACTTTTCAGCTTTTCAGTACCACAAATTATAAAATCTCACCTTTTTCTTTTGCCCAACTGAATTTGCAGTTCAGGGTTTGTGATTGATTTTAAAAATTGGGTCTTTTTGCTAATTCCCGCCCATGGATGAAGATTATTCAGTAGATAAAGAGAGATCAGTAATGGAGGCCAATTAATTAAGTAGTAATAAGGAAAAAAGGAAGAAAAGTTTGAATTTTTAAATGGAAGCAGAGACGCTCTTCTGTCTTTGAATTTTGAGTCGTTGATTAAAAATTTTGAGTCGTTGATTAAATTTATGAGTGTTTTAAATTAGTATTCTTACACAGAGTTGAGCTTTTGTTGTGTGTGTCTGCAAATCGACATGGTACAGTAGAGGAATCCTATAAAAGCGCACTACTTGTTTCTTTCTTCTATCTTGAGATCTGTTTTTGTTTTGGATCGGACGGTCGATATTACACCGATTATCTAGTTGAGTCTAATTTACTTCTTCCCATTTTGCTGAATCCAAACATAAGAATTTAACTACATTTGAGTAATTAATCACCTTTATATAGAAAAATAAAAGGACAAAAAATGTGTCGAACATATATTTTTTTATGCCTAAAATAATATTTGATGTATAAAAATAAAATGAAACAAATATAACTTTTTTTCTAATTTAGGATTCCAAATACTAAGCATTTTGGTTACCATTACATAAATATATATAAACAAAAAAACATCATACCTATTTAAGTGTGGTTTCACGATCTCTCCTAGTAATAGATAGACGGTCAACAAACCTAAGTTAAGTCATTCTCGTATTGAGATTATTTTGTTTAAGGCTTGAATTATAATTGAATATGATTGAGCAATTTATATATATTTAGTGACTTATTGAAAATGCTTCATATCAGCATGTGCGTATAGAAAATTTAACAACAAAATAATGTTGTTTTGAAACAATGATTTAGTATATTTTCTTACTATGTTTCTAGAGTCAAAATGGAATTTAAATTAGAATAGTCAATAATTTTGAACTCAATGATGATGTGCTATAGGATCATGGAAAAAAATTCTCGGTCCCCATGCCTGTCCCCCAATCAAAAGATTTCACGTGTCAATTTTTATTATATTTTAATTAAAAAAGTAGGAAAGAGAAATAAATAATTATTAAAATATAATAAAAGTTGACACGTGACATCTTTTGATTAGGAAGATAGGCATGGAAACACCATTTGAGGACAGAGGATTTTTTTCCAGGATCATGGCTGCAACTTATACATAAAGTGATCAAACTATCCCACGATCTTGCACATTCTCAAATAAAGTACATTTTATGGCGTATACTAATAAAAGATGGAATAAAAGTTGTGAATTTTTTTTTTTTGAAATAGAAATATTTATTTTTTGAGTTAATTGGGGTTCAAATTCAGAATTTATAACTTCTTTCTTTACTTTAAGAGGAAACCATGACCACTAGAATAAATCTAGTGGTTAACTTGTGAAATATTTGATAACAAATAAATGTTATTTTTAAGAAAGTGAGTACGAAAAGAAATCATTAATAAAACAAAACTCGTCTTAATTCTTAGATTAAAAATCAAAATAAATGATAATGGTTTATCGTAGGTTTAATTAAGGTTTATGTATCCGAAGATTACTATGCATACCCTCAATTAATAAGGGGATTACTTGCAAACCCTCATTTTATGCATAGTCTATTCAGATATTAAGATGGTAGAATGTCTTACCCCCTGTATTTGCTGTGTCTACAGATTTCAGATTAAATTGATAAAAAATTTATTTTTATTTAATATAAATGCAATTGTTAAAATGTAATTTTTTTTGTCTGTATGATTCATCGGATCTTTACCCCAACTACATCCATATATGACATGTGTCACACACCTGATTATAGTGGGTGAGTCCTAATAAGGATTTTCTACGTTGGCAAAGCTCAAAATCGATACCTTCCTTACATTAAACGAGACCGTTTAATGGTCACCACTTAGACTAACACATTAATAAAAAAAAAATTGTAGTTAATAATTTATAATGAAGTGTGTCAATTTAATTTTGTTATTATTGAAGAAAAATAGAAGTTGCATGCCTGCCCATAAACATAAATTTACAATAAAATGTATATCTAAAATAAAGGAAAAAAGTGAGAATTAATGTAGACGTTTGAGGTGATAGCACTAGGGGTGAGTATTGGTCGGTTCGGTCCAAGAACCGAACCGAACCAAATAATCAAAATTTTAGGAACCAAATACCGAACCGAATGACCGAGTCTAAATATTTCGGTTCGGTCTGGTTCGGTTTAGTAAAAAACCAAATTATAAGATAAAATAATCCATTTAAAAAAAAATTCTAAAACATGAACTAATTAAACTAGTAATATAAATTCAATCAATAAACAATCCATATTTCTATAGACCGAAACAAATGGTTAAATGCAACAAATCAAACCACATTCAAGAATCA